>VMKM01002509.1:0-68333 GCA_008360985.2 Macquaria ambigua
ACGACACCACTTCCCGAGCTAGCTAGAGGGTGCTCACTAACGTAACTGTAGATCTACCGCAGCCGTTTTTACAGACTGAGTTAAGACAAAAGGAAAAAAATAAAGACCCTGAAAAGATATGAATAGTTTTTAAAAAGATAAAGTGCCTGGGGCGGTTTCTGCATGTGTTTAGGGTGAATGGACTACTGTTTGTTTTTGGTTCTTTCTCATTTGCCCCCCCCCCCGTCACGGTTCTTCTCAAGTCCCGTCTTATGTAATTGTGGACTGGGTGAGTCTGCAGGAAGGACTTTGAACTGGAAGTTGGTTATGTTCCCCCCATCCTCCTGAGTTTTTCTCCTCCTGTTGCTGGTCACTGGCTCTTTTTTGGGAAGGAAGTCTTGATATCAAACTGATCATTAAACCTGTAAGACTTTGTCCCGCCTCTCAACCCTGCCTCCCCCCCTTCATCCTCGCCGATCTGGGGAATTCCAGCATTCCCATGGTGCAGTTGTACATCCTGCGACTTGACAAGATCGGATCTCCAAGCTATTTTACTTTACTTCTCCCCAACTTTAGAACCTGCTCCGAGGAGCACTCTGTACTCATTACATCCCTTTTGCTTTCTTTATTTGATAATTATTTTTTATTAATGTTATTATTACGGTTATTATTGTTTGAAAAAAACTTTCCAGACAGAAGGTTTGCTTGTCACTGCTTATTTAACTTATCAGAACATATTTATTGGTGATCATATGCATTTTTTTTGTTAATTTTGTTTTGTATTTATCTGGATAATGAACAATAGAATATATTTTCTTTTTATGTTAAATTATGATCTTCCATATTAATCTAAAGATTGTGAAGACGTTTTTGTCAGTTTTCCTTTTTTCACAGTTTAATATATTGTACTTCAATGACTTTTGTTCTGCAACTACACTTTGTCAAAATGAAACTTAATTTAAAGCAAAAAAAGATGTTTTGCGTTTTGATTATTTATTGTACTTTTTTTTTCTTACTCCCTCTTATTGGACTGCAATTCCATCTAAACTAGATTTGCTTGTATTCATTCCTGATGTTTTCCCCTTCACATTTTACAGTAATCTGACAGTAACAGTAGCTAACTGTTATTACATTAATTCAACTCTTGGGTTGATGGTGGAAGTAAAGGGGTGCTAAAATACCTCTCATGTCACTGGTTTATGAGAGTCTCAAAGTTAGAAGACTGATTATGTTGAAATGTCTTCTGTCAGCAATGTTCTTACACCCAGTCTGTTATTACAAGCAATAGCTGTGACCAAATGGGTTGAGGAAAGGTTATTTAGTTTTCTTTTTAATTTGATTGGATGCTTGATGCACTTGCTTGGCCCCCTCTTGACTATTGGAAGTGCCTCGTTGAATACATTCCAGGTAGCTAAGGCTTCTCTGCCTTTTTTATATTTGACAATGGAGGACAATTAATTTTATAAAGTTCTGTCTGTCTTGCCTTCACGTGTTTGGAAGAGGTGAACAGATTTTGACACAAAGAAAGTAAAACAGTTGAATGTATTTTTTCAGCCATGTTTTTTTTTTTTCACTACAGTAATTTCTGTGAGTTTATATGAAAACCTGTTTTTTTTTTTTTTTCTCTCCTCTTTTGTAAGTATTGATTGCAGTTAAGTCAATAAACCCCGTATTTTTTGAAAAGTGAAACTGTGTAATGAGTTGTGTACAAGGGTTGTGAGAAATCAGATTTAGATGCTCCTACACCTGAAGCAGTTACAGACACGATGCACATGCATGATGCTACAAAAATCTTAAATATTGGGTTTAAAATCATGTCCCTTTTGATCTGTGCAATGAAGATTAAATTTCAAATACCTATAATACAGGTTACTTAATATTCCAGTTTTGAATTGAACTTCTCACATGACCTTATTTTGGGTGGCATTAGAGACTGGCTATTTTAACATCTGCATAATAAAGGCCTTTGGGAAAATCAGTTGTTTTGGAAGGCAGTTGTGTCAGTGCTTTATATCGGGTTTTCAAACTGAGGCGCACCCCATAAATCCACTTAGAATATCATAAAAAAGACAAGCCTTCTAAATGCAGAACTTGCCTGAGAATCATCACGTTTTTAAGTTTTCTTCAGTATCAAAGTAATCCAGTGATAGTTGTCTGTGCATCCATAGGTACATTGAAAACGGGAACTTCTAATAGTTAATTCGGCATGCTTTTAATTGTCAATTTGCCAAAATGTAAACAAATGTAGGCAAACAAAACGGGGCTCAAGTTGTAGCCCCCAGCTAACTAAGTGACTCCATGGCAACACAATACTTCACTGTCAGACTTTGAAAACAAAATATGTTTACAAATGTTATATTTAAAGATAAAATCATACACGGAGGAAATGGGAAATAAAAGAGAGCCACTGGCCGTGCTTCTCTGTGCATAATGCAGAACTAAAGGGAGTTTCACTGTGGTGGAAGTTGATTGGTGAGCTGCACAGAGAGCAGCCAGGGGTATTGACCTGGGGATGATCAAACTCTTGATTGAGCAGGTCTTGGTTACACAAAGACACGGCACTCAGTTTCAGCAGAAATATTGATCAGGGGGGGCTGTAACCGTAACATTTCCAAGAATAAAAAAAGTGGGTCTTGCTGAGGTTATCGCCTGATCAATGATGCTGAGGTTAGAAGTAAGCTGATTGATAAGTGTGTAAGAATATTCTTGGTAAGTATGGGATAAACATTTGAGTCATACATTGTTAGGCTGATAGTATCATAGTACCACATGTGGTCAATTTTATATATTTGTACATAGATAAATATATGTACATATAACAATCTCTATTTTACTATTAATACAAGCAGAGTGGTATTTGATTTCAATAACAACATACTGTAGCTTCCCCTTTGTACGCTCCACTCAACATCCACACTGCTTCTGCTTTCGCTCACTGTCTGGACACTTCCGTCTGCCCATGTTTATATTCTCTCAGATTGCAAAAACGAGCCGGAACAGGGACTCCCTTCCCTCCATACAATGGTGGGTGCTGACCCGTCACAGCTGACCCTTGGAGGCCTCCTTGTTGCTTTATTCCAGAGAACCTGGGCCTGGTAGATTCTTGTCTTGTTCCTTTACTCCCCTCCCTCCCACAGCTGTACCACTTAACTCTCTGCATACCAGTATGTTAAACAGGGTAACAGCCTACCAAATATTGCCTTTTTGATAGTCACGGGTGCTTATGACCAGTGTTTGGTTGATAATTCACTACTTGTCATATTTTCATTTTGTGTCACACATTTTTTCTTAAAAGCAGAGAAAGTTAAAAATCCCACAACATGTGTGAAACCAACATGTGTGACATACTGATAATAAAATACTCAATGCATTTTAAAGAAGTGATTGACAAAACAATTAGAAGAAGAAGCCATAATGCAACAGCATGTTTTACAAGTGGGTTACACAAATGTAGACGAAGGAGTTGCTTGAACCTTGTTGCTATGGTTCATGTTTCACCAGAGCAAAGAACGAGGATGGATGTTCTGTTTGGGGTCCAGGCCCTCTTTAACAGCTCAAAAACATACTTAACATTGTTTCATTACCTTTGTACTTTATGACTTTTATGAGAATTGCTTATAAACACGACATGAGAATGACTTCCGTTTGAGGTCTCAGAGAGCCCAGCTGCAAAACAAGGTTAAATACAGTGGATTTCCATATGCTCTATATCTGTGATTGGTGTTGACAGTACTTTTTACGCAGCACTAACCCTCCCAAAATCCTAAATAAGTCTGTTAGGATTTCTGTTATTGGAATTTTGTAACAGTTTGTTCATAGGAGGAACAGGGAGTCAGACCTCTCTGGGATCTAACTGACCTCAAACACAAATAACATCCCTATAAAGGATAACATACTGTACATTTCTTTGCAAAATGAATATTTGTTCAAGCATATAACATATAAAAGAAGAAATATTTCCTTATTTGAGTATTAACAATGCTTATGGTCATGTTCATATTTTACCTTTGTGGCAAAGGGAAGGGTTATCACTTCAAAACCTTTCTACATATTTGGTTTTAATAAGGTCAGACGAAAAGAAAAACATATTTGAAGGAAAGGTTTCCGTATCTCAAACTAAACCAGGTGAGTATACGCACCTTTCGTTCTTGCTGCACCCTCTTAGAAGAACTTAAACTGCATGCAGTTTAAGTGACATGAAAGAGGGCTGTTTCCTGTTTGTGTGGTGTGTGTGTGTGTGTGTGTGCGTGTGCGTGTATAGAGGCACCTTGAGATGAAGTAGCAGGAAGTGGGTTTCTGAACCTCCAGCAGCAGGTCTGAGGGTGGCAGAGGGAGGGGGTCGCCTGCTCTTTGATATGTGGCAAAAAAAAGAACGAAAAAAACTTCCATTACTTTGTCACACTTTACAGCAGGTTACTTTCCAATATGGAAACAGAACAGTGACACAGTTGTTTGGGGTTCATTCATTGCTTCCTGCACAACAGGATGAAGCAGGTGTGTAGTTTTACTCTCAGTTCCCAATCTTAATTCACCTTTAACCCCCACGGTTGAGCAAGAGAATGTGGCAGCATGTACACTTAGTAATTGTGTTATCAGAGGAAGGTTTACCTCTTTTGTTTGAGAAAGAGGTGAGCAAATAGTGCTGGATGTGCTAACTGTGCTATTTCCCTTATCTACACTCACAGCTGAGAGCAGAGTAGCTGCAACTGTGCGTGCATGCATGTGTGCATGTGCCTGCTTCGCTGCAGTGTGACAGGTGATGTGGGACGGATAATGAATCACCAAACAAGCGCTGAGGTCAATAATGAGGTTAGGTTAGGGGCCATTCAGAGGCTGCTTTGTCTGTAGAAAACAGAGAGACACGATTAACCTCCTTCAGACACACATACCAAAGCTCACATTAGAAACATCCACCCAAGTAAAAACTGCACCTTAAATGTCAGTGGAGGGATTAGATGATCCTCTATGGAGTGAAAAGCTTTGACCCATGGTGAGAGCGTAAGCCAACGTGGAACAAAAGTGCATGGTGGTCAAACTTCAAACAACAGTTTGACATTTTAGGAAAAACACTTACTCATTTTCTTGGCGGAGAGTTGGATGAGAAGATTGATACCACTCTCTAATATGAAGCTACAGCCAGCAGCTGGTTAGCGTAGCTTAGCACAAAGACTGGAAACAGGGGCGAACAGCTAGCCTGAATCTGTCCAAAGGTAACAAAATCCGCTTACCAGCACCATTAAAGCTCACTAATTAACGCTTTATATCTTGTCTGTTTAATCTGTACAAAATCCAAAGCGTAAAAATGACTATTCAACATTTTTGGGGGGTTATATGCCAGATTATTTCTTGGCCGGGACCAGTGAAGACTTCAGGAAGTCACAGCTCCCCACATAGATACACAATAGTCCAGCATATAACCACCCATAAAACGGCGAATAGTCATTGTTACAGTACGCTTTTTGTATGGATTAAACAAACTAGCTGTTTCCCTCTGTTTCCATTCTTTATGCTAAGCTAAGCAAACCGGCTGCTGACTACAGCTACATATTTTCCGTACAGATATGAGAGTGGTATTGATTTTGACTCTTTGCATGAAAGCAAATACGTGTATTTCCCCAAAATGTCAAACTATTGCTTCAAAGCAAAACATTTTCTTATCTTTTAGAAATTAGATTTTGGAATTAAAAGTTTTCACCCAACTTAAAGGATATTGTGGTGAACTGAAATCTTTGTTCTCCTAGACCAGACAAACAGATACATGTGTAGTAATAATGACACATAATTTGTTTTGCAAAAACCAGCATGGTGACTCAAATGTTCAGCTGTGACAGACCAACTATGACAATGAAGAATGAAGTCACATTTTTTGACACACTCACCTTTTCTTAATTACAGCCACATATGATCACTATGCAAGTATGGGTGCAGTGTCTTGCTAAAATACACCTCAACAAGACATGTGTCTGTCACAGCGATCACACCTTTGACCTTGCTGCTGCAGGACAAACTTCTAAACCTGCCACTGCCTCTAATGGGCCCTTCTTGCTTATGTATAGTGAAAGTACACCTCTGTCTTCTCAGTCTGCACTCCCTTTTAACTCTGCTCTGGGGCTGATTTGTTCATTGCTTCACAGGGGGGATTGTGTGGAGTTAGTCTTGTTTTCCCAAATATTGAAATTCTTAACTTAATTATGGGGATGTGTTTTATAATTTGTGTTAACAAGGGACCTTCTCATCCCATCTCTAATCCCTTCCTGACTATTATCAGCCTGTAGCGTATATATTTCACTGTTTGGGAAGTTTTCCTTCTGAATACAAAACAATACAGATTGCTCACTTTGAGTAACAGAGAAAGTGGAATACCCAAATACTTAAAGTTATGAAGAATTGTGGCCACTTTCATTTACTTCAAAGCAGCTTAGAATTAAAAACGCCATCTACAACAATTTTATTGCAGTTGTGGTGTACAGTAGCTTTCTCATTATAGACAACATCAGCATTGTCCTGTTTTCAACCTCACAATTTCCCCTACATACATGTTTCTGGGTAATCACATATTTCATAAAATATCTCATCTGATTATGGTTATTTAGCAGTAACTTCAGGCTTTACAGTTTTAGTAATCACATGCTCTGATCTCAGTATATGTAACACTTTTCTCTGCTGCCTTCAGCAAATGGCAGGCTTTATCTTTGTGGGTCTATGGCCACATGTGTCACAGTGAGACTGATTGCAGATCAACAAAGACAACCACTCCCTGATCCTGTGGGTTTAACCCAGGCACTCCGCAGCCCTATTATCTAGGCGACTGAGACTATGACACACTGCTTACCGAGTAATGACCATTAGCCCTGCCAGGATCCAGTGTCACATGTGCTTTTCTTCCCCCGGGCTAAGTGGCAACCCTTGACCTGTAAAAGAAAGGAAGAGAAAACACATATGTGTTGAGCAGAGTAGAAGAGAGGTGAGGAGGCTTCAGAGGAGAGCACTGGTGATGGCCGTCTGACAGGTTGTGGAAACACACCCTTCCACTCCTTAGTGTGACAGAAAAACAAACACAGAGCCACTAAACTCTCGCACAGCCCCGCACTAATGGACAAGCGATGACTTTTTCCTAATGAGACGCGCTGGCCCAGTGGAAACGGGAGACAAGGACTGGCCAATGGGAGAGCCTGTCCTGAACCTGACACTGTTGTGCTTTGGGTTTCTGGTCCACTGGGCCGAGTGAGTCACTCCCTCAGCTCTTCTGAGTGCTGAACCACTTAACTCTTCCTGTCTCATGACTTCCAACATCGTGGCCCGATGGGAGGAAAGTGGCCTCCATTAGTAAAGCAACACCTGCTAGACAGTATTTCAATAGAAAAAAAGGCAAAAATTGAAGAAAGTACCAAAAATAAACATAATTTCATGTAACAGAATTGAGGTTTTTCTCATTTCCTGCCCCAGTAATCATCTCGTAACCCTCGTTGGAGTCCTAAGCTGGGAACCACTAATCTAAACCACTTTATTTGGAGGTAAAACCAAACATGTGCAGGCCTGAAATGTTGGTAATAATCCCTTATTGCTCAAGAAAACTGTGTGCACAAGTAGAGCAAGTATGATAGGTCAAAGTTGAACAAAGCTTTAGTCCTCGTTTTCTCTTCCAGATAAGTTTGGCTAACCTGGAGGTAAATTTAAAACCTCTATGAGCGTCTGACTGCCCATGTTTCCTGCTCTTCTTTTTATTTTAGCAATGTTGTAATCTTCCCAGATCTCAGCAATTAACTTGGTGAGTAAAATCTTATTATTACACCTAGATATGGTGGCAGAAAACACAACTTTGTGTTTCTAAGCTTTTTACAACCACACCATGACTGAAACAAAAGGTGCATTACAGTTCATGACATACGGAGAAGAGACTACACAGCCTCCTAACTCCTCACTTATGTCCCGTGCGTGATGCATGATCGTGAACGAGGTTCGCTTTAAGCCACTGAACCATGCTAAAGCTAAGAACAGCACGTTTCGCTGCACATGATTCTCAGTTTTGTTTTGCAGCATCTGTTTCCTCTGGTGGCAGCGGCACTAGAAAACAACCTCTTTCTCACTTCTCAAACACAGTTTTCAGTTTCTCACCAGTTCAATACTGATTTATGTGACCTCACGCAAACTCACATCACACTCCTAGAAATAAACACACTCCCCTACCCGCCTACATTTATGCACTGAACCATGACCCGTATAGTTGACTAACCAGTCGCTCTGAGTCACTCAGGCCTTTTAGAGATATAACCAGACAGAAGATGACATCAGTGATAGTTTTACAGGAAGTCCTTGCTCCGTCTTGTACCAAAGCCAAGTCTGCGTTATGCACAGATGACTATCTTGTATGTGGGATCTAACACTCAACGCAGTCACATGGTGTTGATGAATGAACAAAATTACAAAACGTGACAAAGTACAAGCTACTTCAAGCCAAGGCCACAAACGTTTAAAAAAGGGTGACACTGGGTGCTTAAAGGACAGACAAAGAGAGAGAGGAGAGATAGCGAGACAGAGAGGATGACTGGACTAAAGTCACCCTCCTGCTAATGTAACCATGGCTGTATCATTTTGTTGTTTGAGTTGTAAACAAGACCTAGATATCTGGCCTTGGGAGGTTAGGGAATAGTTAAAAGTGAACTCTGTATCTCTGTCTCTCTTTCTGTGTGTGTGTGTGTGTGTGTGTGTGTGTGTGTGTGTGTGTGTGTATATTTCACAATGATCTGCTGGCTAAGGCACAGAGAGACGAAGATAAGAACTGACTGTGAGAAACCGCAGATCTCACACCCACTCACTAAGAAAGAGCACACAGAAACACACTGGCGTACACGAAGAAAGCACACACAGGAGCATGCACGTATACACAAACACACGACACATACGTTCGTGCATGCTCCAGCTCGTGTGTAAGTCCGAACACACAAAGCAGCGTTCTCAAGAGAGGCACATTTAACAACATTGGGTTCCCTCAGGGACGTACGCAGGGCTCCTCATGATTGAGGAATTTAGCTGTAAAAACACAACAGAGATTATTTGGAAGTGTCTGACTGTTGCTCAGATTTCTCAAGGCAAGTCTTCCATTCAAGATAAGGCCCAGCCTGAAACCTGTCCTGCGCTCACCCTCGAGCCTCACCTGCTAACCTGCTGCGACATGCACTCGCACAGGTAGGCAGGAAAAAAGGATTAGAGCGTAACTTTACACGAAAGCCTTTAGTAATGGTGGTGTCAGGATATTACTAAACCAACAATCACAAACACAGTGTGCCCACAGTGTACATCTGAGGCTTTTTGTAAACTTTATCAGAGGGTGATAGACAGTTGACTCAAATTAAGATTATTATTATTATTATTAGACCCGCGCTGTGACTTGGCTACAGAGTTTAGATATGAGTTAGACTTGAAGCAAAAACATTTAAAGCAAGGCCGTGTAACTTTCGAATGACTAAATAACACAATCTCCCCCTCACAATTAAAAAGGCTAGCTTATGGCAGCTAATTTTAGCTGATTGTTAGCAAACTTTAGATAGATAATGCTGTGTAACTGATGTTACTGAGTCGGTTTTCTTACTTAATGATTCTTGTTATGCTTGTCTTACATTTTAGCATGTTACAGATAAACATTTCAGTGTTATTTATTACAAAAATAAAAGAATTGAATTGAATTCATAAGCAATAAAACACACCATTGCTCAACTCAGTACACTCAGGAGTTTAGCTGCTACCTACAGCCTTACTTGGCCTGGTATGTTAGCTAGTGTTAGCAAACTTTAGATAGATATTGCTGTGTAACTGAGTCACTTTGGGATTACTGAGTCGGTTTTCTCACTTCACGACTCCTACTACTACTCTTACTCACCTCTTACTACTCTTTAGCATGTTACAGACAAACATTTCAGTGTTTTTTATTAGCAAAGCAAACACACGGTACCCTAACAGGAGACTTGTTTCCTGATTGTGGTCCCATTTCATTTGTTCTTAGTCATGTCGCCTCATGATGATGTCTTTAAAGCGAGACTTTTGAAACATAAAATTAAAAAAATCTTCCACTTATTATTGAAAAGTTGAATTCATAAGCAATAAAATAAGCAGCTTTACTTGGACTGATATGAGAGCTAGCTAGCTTATGGTTGCTAATGTTAGCTAATGTTAGCAAATTTTAGATAGGCCTAGATAATACTGTGTAACTGACATGACTGAGTCAGTTTGCTGACTTTATTATGGCCCTTCTCTACCTGTTCTACTCTTGCACTATGTTTTGGCATGTTACATATAAACAATTCTATGTTTTTTATAACAGAAGTAAAACAAGAAGTAAACACACCGTACCTCATCAGGAGACATGTTTGTTGTTCCTGCTTGTGGTTCATTCCATTCGTTTTCATTTTGCTGATACAGCCTTATTTGGTTTGGTATGACCGCTAGCTAACTTATGGCGGCTAATAGCATGTTAGTAAACAACGCTGGTTACACTGAAATATGTCACATTATGGAAGCTAAACTAACTGCCACTTCACTGTGACTTTAAAGCAAGAGACTCAATCATGGTTAATTTCAGTTGCCACTGTTCAGCAACTGTAGCCTTAATTTTCAACCTCATAAAATCCCAGAACAATTAAAAACAAACAAGACAGCATTAGGCAGGCCTCGCATGGTAACCTTTAATATTTAATTATTAGGCCGATGCACGACAGACTTTGTGTTAGCTACAAAACTGTTAAACATTTTTAACACAGGTTTTGAAAATATTCAAATTCTACTAAACGGTCATTTTATCAGTCAGCATTTACACCTGAAAGACTTGCAATGGAATTGTAATTTGCTTATGAAGACTTGACTTGAACGTGTCCTCAAGGAAAGTTGATTTAAGATTCGCTCAGACAAGATTAGAGTCTTCGACTTGCCCCATAAGACTTAAACACAGCTTTGCTTAGGTCTGCATCTAACCAAGAAAAAAACCTAAACCACCTACACAATAGCTCTATACGGGGAAACAATAAATTTGTTCTCAGAGGGGAACTCATCTGGGTTTTCCACTCTGCGAATCAGGCATCATTGTTATTGGAGACACAGAATAACAAGCGAGAAGGGGAACATGATGTGTGAGAGCAGGCTGAGCCCCAAAGGAAGGCCGTAGCACAATGCGAGGCAAAGGAGATCTCTATAAATCACAGCCCTAACCGATTCCCCACCTGTGTCCGCTGTCTTCCCAGAAACACAGAGTCACACAAACAGCTGCCCTGCTCTGGAAAACCATCATGAACACAATACTCAGACACAAAGTCACACAATCAAGAGTTTTGGATATCAAACGCCAGCAATGTGTAGAACAAACTACCCCTTTAAGTCAGAAATTGATGTTTTGGCGTAGGAGTTTGGTGTGACGTTCCACAGTGGCGCACACACAGCTGTACAGTACAAATTCATGCTTTGCACACATGCGATCAAACAACACTGCCATTAATTTGATTAGAAGGCTCTCAAGAATTTCCAGTTTTCAGTCTTAAAAGGGCACTGTGGTTGCAGCCAAACCAAAAGCCTGAAATAAATTAACGTCATCCATAAACCATCATGATATTAACAGTATGACAGTGCCATCCAGATTTACAGTATTTCCCAGTAAAAGGTTGTCAGTGTTACTGGAGGTGACGCATCAAGTGTGTGCGTGCGTGTGTGTGTGTGTGTGTGTGTGTGTGTGTACAAGTCCGCCGCATATATAAACACATCCGAATGCGTATGAGCATACAAACACATATGACTGTGTATGAGCATGTGTGCTAAAGGGGGAGGGTTGTTTACTTGGGCAGCCTCTCAGAGAGTGTCTCCTGGCCGGCTACCACTTCCTGCCCCTGCGCCTGGAGCAGCAGCCTGTCTAGTCAGCCACCTCGGGCTGACAGGGAGACCACATGCTAAAAGACTTACTGGCCTACTTTAGAAGACCTATGGGAGGGAAGGGGACTATGTGCCTGCTCTGGGTGGGGCTGGAACTGTTTTGAAGGGAGATTGGGGGGTCTAGAGGGTGTCTGATTTTTTTTTTTTAATAAAGCACTCTACCTCCCTCCCCTCTCTCCCTGCTTTTCTTCTGAGTGCTTACAGCTGCAGGGATGGAGAAGGGGGGCATAGCGGAACAGAGCGAACAGGCTCGGCATAGAGAGGGCCCTTCATGAAGTCACATCTGGACGTTTCCCAGAGAACTCAATGGAGCGGAGAGGCTAATGAAAGTCTTAAGTTATGTAATTGAGCTCTTCCATGTGCACCAGACGGTAATGTTGGCTTGATCCGCAGCACAGGATGTTAGCAAAATCCTATGGACATTTGTGTCCCTTACAAAGGCCTGACGAACTCAGCCGGGCTCATGTTGCTACTGTAATGTCCGTAGCAGCTTGCTAACCCAGAATCTGGATATAGTAGAGCTCCAGGCCCATACATGGAGTCGCTGCAGTGAGAGACTTGGCCTGTGAGGCATTACAAACAGTGTTTGGCATTTACTGCTACTAACAAGCCTACTTAGGTTGATTGGCCCATGTTGTTTTGCTGTAGTTAGGCTTTCACTGTCCGGCAGCAGTGGAAAATCACGAGAGAATTATGAACATTAAGTACAGCGCATGATTAAATGTGGTGTACAATGATTCTTTTTGAACCTCGTTCAAAGTGTAAACGATTGTAATGTAATTTTGAGCCTTGCCGTTTATGACAAACATATGTCTGCTGGTGTATTGTTATGCTTAGCAGTGACTTGAGCAGAGGCTGTAAAATAAGCTGCCCGGCTGGTTATTGGTGGGAGAGGGAAAGAAAAACCTGCACTGTCGGATAACACGGTGAGAGGTGGAGTGATGAATGTAAGATAACACACACGTATACAGTATGTGTGTGGATGCAAACGAGCCTGTAGTCATGTGTATGTATGCGCGCGTGTGTGTGTGTGTGTTACCATATGTATGTCACAACTGTGGGATGGGTGAAGGTTGTAACCACAATCAGATTGAATGAGGTATCCAGTATCAGCTCTAGCTTTGATTTACCTTCCACGGCCGGGGGGGGGGGGGAGCAGAAGTAGAGGAGACGCTCCTGAAATGAACACCTTGGTAAAACCTGCCGTCGTATAAAGTGTCAGTGTGTGGGCCTCTCTCCGTGGCGCGTTGCCAAGCCCAGAGCCGCTATCACCTCCACCACCATCACCACCACACCACTTTGCCTTCCATTAATAAAGGAGAAGAATAACAGTGATGGAGGGGAAGATAGGCCCGAGCAACGATACATTACCTGCCAATTAGACGAAGGGTGGAGGCAATGAGGGGAAATGCGGACCATATGGGAGGCTATGTGAGAGGCCACCTGACCCAAGGGGCCCACAACTCTCACATCAACACTCCTCGCCAGACTGGACCTGTTTGAAGTCTTACATAATGCTCTGAATACCACCCTCTTCTCCTTCTCTCTCTCTCTCCAGTCTTTCCGACCTCCCCTCCTCCTCTTCCCCCTCCTCCTCGTCCTCCTCCTACTCCCCTCTTGCCCTCTGCCTTCCACTCTGAGACCACAACCACAAAGACAGGCCCCGGCCAAGACAAACACAGCCCAGAATCAAATCAATTTTGAGAAGTTATGGTGCGACTATTACAGCTTAACACGGCGCTGACAAGCCGCATGAGATGGTCCCCTCATGAGTGTGTGAAGAACGAAGGCCGTTACATCTGTAACTTAAGTGATCAGACACACAAGAGACATAACAGCCGTTGCCACTAACAAAGTCCTTCATGCATCCTTTATATAACATGCAATACTAATCCTGATGATTATTCCTTGAAAGTTGCCCAGTGGAATCAAGCATACCTTGGCACAAATTTCTTATACCAAATTATTACCGGGCCTTTCCTTGTGTTTTCCAATGCTTAAAAAGAGAATTTTCCAAACACTTCCTTTTGATGATGGAGCTCAAGTTTAGCCTTATTTCAACAAGCATGCAATAAAAAGCTTAAAGGAATAGTTTGATATTTTGGGAAATTACCTTTCTTGCTGAGAGTTAGATGAGAAGATCGATCACTTTCTGTCTGTCTGTTAAATATAAGGCTACAGCCAGCAGCCGCTTAGCTTAGCTTAGCATAAAGACTGGAAACAGGTGGAAACAGTTAGCCTGGCTCTGTTCGAAGGTAACAAAATCCGCCTATTAGCACCTCTCAAGCTCATTAAATAACAAGTTATATCTTGTTTGTTTAATCTGTTGTGATTTTTCGGGGGGTTATGTACCAGGCTACTTCTTGGCCGGGTGCAGTGACTTCCTGGAGTCTCAGCTGGTTTCCCGGCAACCTCAGATGATGACATGACTCCCAGCTACGAAATAATCCGGAACATAAGCCCCCATTCAACCACAAATTGTAAACAAACATGATATCACGTCTTTATTAGTGAGCTTTAGAGGATCTGGTAGTCAGAATTTTGAATTTTGGACAGTGCCAGGCTAGCTTTCCCCCCCGTTTCCAGTCATTGTGCTAAACTAAGCTAACTGGCTGCTGGCTGTAGCTTCATTTATGGCGTAAAGATATGAGAGGGGTATCTATCTTCTCATTTAACTCTCAGCAAGAAAGCAAATTAGTGAATTTCCCAAAATGTCAAACTATTTCTATTTCAGCGTGCAATGGCTGTTCTACTCAGTCTGGCTAGTGTATAAGAGAGGCTCGTGGCCAGGTCTAGTCAGAACCAGAAGGGCCAGCAGCAGCTCTGTGGAAACATTGACTCACCAGCCAGGGGCCTTAACTCAACTCTGCCTCCTCACAGCTGGCTGACGGGGGGAAAATAATTTTAAAACACCTTTATTGTTACAACACAAAACATAACAGAGTTAAAACAAACTCGCGAGAAAAACATACCGCAGTCCAGAGGAATAAATCTCACACCTTGCACAAACAAGCCCGAGAAACTAACTCACATTAAAAATTTAAGCAGCACTGCACCACGGCTCCTAATCCACTATAAAAGAGAAAAGAAGGGAGAGAGAGAGACAGAAAGCTGTATCATTAACGTGGTTGGACCCCTGGGAGACTGTTGGCCCATCATAAGCCTCTTATTAGACGACTCTCCTCAGAGAACTTGTGGTCTAATCTTATAAAACTTTGAACACCCGCTCCCTGCGTGCTCTACCACTGGCTTATTAGTCACAGTTCTGTTTTTGGTGCTCCAGTGTGCTAAATGGACTTGTTATACTTCAGGCTCAGTTAAAAAAATGCCACTTTGACGGAGCCCCATCTGAATTATGGTGGAAAAGCACAGGGCAGAAAAGGTGTTGAGGTGTCGTTAGAGTGACAGGTTTTTTCACACTGCTCTGTGCTGTTGCTGTAAGCTGAATCTTTCATCAGCCCAACCTGCTCAAACCTTGTACTAACGCACATGCACGGGGCCCAGTCTATGTGTATTCCACAGTAAAGTGAAGTCATACTTACCAAAAATAGAGAAACAGTTTAACACATCGCAGTTTACACATTTGTGTGTAAATTCTGTGGTTTTCTATTATTTGTGAATTTACGTTTCAGGTAAGAGGTCTCCTAAGTGCCATGGTGGGCCAGATGTCTGCAGGTTTTTTTTTATTTTAAAAGGGTAATTTCACCTTCAACCAGAGAAGACAAATTTATCACTTAAGCATCATCATGCTTGTTGAGCTAATTTTCTGCCCAACGTAGGGAAACAGGAAACAGCAGTGACAAAGGAAGTCAGAGAATAACAACAACAGCAATAGTTGTGGTGAAAGAGGCAGCCCAGAAGCTACAAGAATTTAACCATGTGATTTGCTTTCCTCTATAGCAAACAATCAATTTGAAAGTGTTGATGTTAGTATCAAGATGTAAACAAAGGCAAAGAAGTACAGAAGGAAATATGACTGTGTTGCCCTCTAATTATATGATATTTTAGACCATTTGCAGACAGCTTGTAGTGGGGCCTGGTGTAGCATGAAGGCAATGCAGTGTTGTTTTCTTTGCCATAAACTTCAATCATATCCACTTGTTTACATTTTCTTTTTCACCTTGTGACAGAGAGCAACAGTCACTGAAAGTAGAAGATGGCTTTGCAGGATCACAAAGATGCAGATTTGTTTAGCTTTACTTTAAGGAATAGTTCAACATTTTGGAAAATACACGTATTGTTTTTCTTTCTGAGAGTAAGATGAGAAGATTTGATACCGCTGGCGTTAAGTATGGAGCTGGGGGACAATTAGCCTAGTTTAGCATAAAGACTGGAAACAGGGGGAAACAGCTAGCCTGGGTCTCGCCAAAGTTCAAAAATCCACCTACCAACACCTCTGCAGCTCACTAAAGAACATGTTGTATCTCATGTGTTTAATCTATTTACAAACAGCCAGGCGCAGTGACTTCCCAGGGTCATAGTTAGGTTGCCAGGCAGATAGCAACTTCAGAGGTGATGTAAGGCAGATTTTTAACTTCAGATAGAGCCAGGCTATCTGTTTCCCCCTGCTTTTGGTATTTATGCTAAGCTAATCTAAGGTAAGCGTCTCCGGACTCTAGCTCCATACCTAACACACAGACATGGTATCAATCTTCTCATCTAACTGTTGGAAAGAAAGTTGAAAGACGTTCTAATGCTCTGTGTAGCAAAGGAAGTCTCCGTACATAGAAACTGCAAGGACTCGATTTAAATCAGCCTTAAAGGGTCAGTTCACCCAAATTTCAGCAGTTTTACATAGGGACTATTTGTCTGGTAGATAGTAAATCTGTCCGTACTGAGGCCTGTGGATTATTTAGACTGCCCTGGCCACTGTTTCTAGAAAGACACGTTGCTGTAGACATTTTTAAAGGTAATTTTTCAATGCTGTGAGCCCAGAAAACAATATTTTATTAAGCTCTATTGTATCAGGTTTGGGGAGGCAGTATTCTCCATGACGATATCTCAAAACCTGGGACCCTGGCACCGCTCAGGCTAAGTGAGAAAATATGTTTTTTGTAATTTGGGTGAACCCAGACGGGGTTCGACTTTTGACCAAACTCCAGCTCAAACTAAAAAACTAATCATTAAACCCTACACCACCTCCGCCCCCTGTGTTCACTCTCCAGTCCAGGATTTGGTGTGAATCTGAGTTCCAGCACCTGTGTCCAGGGCTGCAGAGACCTCTTGGTCTCCAGGCCAAGTTCCATGTCCGCTCTGATTATAGCACCAGAACAATGCAAGCCATTGTGGCGCAGCAAGCGTGGAGTCTCTGCAGTTTTCTCCATCATCTCTCTCAAACGCTCTCATTCAGCACACGCACCCACACATGCACACAAAAGCGATGTAATGGACTACAGAGTTGAGCGAACCACATAAAGGTAAAAATGTATGGTGGTTTTTTTTTTTGCGTGAGCATGAAATATGGTTGACTGGGTCTCTGGTGCTCAGGCAGCCTGCCAAGACTTGAAGCAGGCAGTTGAAATTCATCACAGTTAGACACACATATGCAGTCACACACACATTTTCCCTGCAGGAGACCTCAGGCCACAGGGGAAGAGCAATCTGACATGCCACACAGCGAGGCTCTCTGCAATTAGACAGTCACTTTATCACACTACAAACTTCTCTCTTTCCAGCCCTCTCTCTCTCTCACCCAAACAAACACACAAAGGTGTAATCACTCACAAACACAGCGCCAAACTCAAAACTGCTATTATCTGTCATTAGGGACACACACACTCTCAGAAACACATTTAGCAGCCCCACATTCTCCATAAGCAAACACAGTCGGCCTCGTGCTGCTAGCCAGCAAGTTCCAGAGAGGTGCAGTAATACTCAAGACCCTTGCAAAGAGAGTTATAAATAGTTATAAATAGCGACGTGTTATGTTGTGCCTGTCCCTCCAGGGGAAGACTGGGAGGATCAGTCATAACCTCTGCAACCCATGACCTTTAACCCCCTACCCTGGGGGCTCAGTAGACATGCTGAGAGTCAATGATGTCCAGAGGGGTACACAGGAGTATTAGCTTTTATATGGTCTGTGCTCATGTCCCCCCTTCATCCCATTCATTTCCTGGAACACATCTTGAGTTCCACTATTCTGCATCTGTACCCATTTCAACATGCAAACTGATACACTTAAGTAGATTTTAACACATGCTTAAAGGCATGCAGTGTGTATGTATGTTTACAAACACACACACACCACCGTGACCCTCCCCATTTGGTGTAACCTTACGTTTACAGTGTGAGTAACCCCATCAACAAGTCACTGTAAAGACTGTTTGAGACCTGTAGAATCCAGTCCAAGAATGTGTGGAAGGTCAGAAAGCTTCTTGGTCATGAAAATCTTCCTTTAGTGATACTTTACTTCTATTTCATTGCCTATTTTAGTGTTTTATTCTATTCTAATTAAAATATTTGAATATTTGTTTACACCTTCTCTGTGTGTGTAGCTTGAGGGAGCTACAACTGCATTTTGTTGTGCAATCCTGTATTGTATAATGACAATAAAGCTGAACCTTGAACCTTAAACATTTGGTCACACCTTGGCTTTAAAAGTGCAATTACACTGTTTACACATTACATTGTTTACACATTACATACACATACATTATATTGTTTTAATGAGTTGTCTACAACTTTTATTTAATAGACACCAAAAATAAACATGCATTGAGATTGGTTGCATCAGTTGTTGTGGTTGATCAAAAGTTATGAGTTTATTTTTAACTGATGCTACTTAATTAGCATGTGCTACTTAGCTGTAAGTATGTATGTAGCAACAGTATGTTATCAAGTGAATAGTTCAACATTTTGGGAAATATGCCCCATTCTCTTGATGAGAGTTGGGGAAGAAGATCTATACCACTCTAATAACTAAGACAGCGGTTAGCTAGATGCTGTTAGCTTAACTTAGCATATAGACTGGAAGCAGGGGAACACAGAGCCTGGCTCTGTCCAAATCTACCTAATAGCTCTGCTAAAGCAGAAAATTAACACACTGTATTTTGTTTGTTTAATTCGTACAAAACCTGAAATGTCAAATGAAATGACCATCATTCCTGTGCTATCTTGCCTGACAACCTCAATTTGACAACAAGACTGCGGGAAGTCACTGCGCCCGGCTGTTGTTCACCAACAAAACGTACAACACGCAACTTACTCTAAAATCAAAAATGTCTATTTCACATTTAAAGTGCGTTTGGATTAAATTAGGAGATATGCTAATTAATGAGCATTAGAGGTTCTGCTAGGTGGATTTTGGGGAGAGAGGTAGGCTGGCTGTTTCCCTCTGTTTGCAGTCTTTGTGCTAAGCTAATAGGCCAATCACCTCCTGGTTTTAGCTTCACACTAAACGCACAGGCATGAGAGTGGTATTGATCTTCACATCTCACTTTCAGAATGAAAATGAACAAGCATTGAACTCTTCCTTTAACGTTCAACACTGTCAGTTTTTATACATTTTTTTTAAAGCGCAGATCGTTTTGAAAAAAAAGTTGGTGTGTTTTCAACTGCAAGAAGAAGCCTATCACTGTAGTTTACAGTAAACAAGATCCTCTTAGCTACGAAAACTTTCCTAGTAGTATATTTAAAGTCACATTTTCATCCATGTTTTTGTATTGTACATTTTTTAAAATCTAATTTTCTCAAGTCAAAATATATATTGACAAATTGCCAAATTTCTTTGGGATAAAACCCCCGAATTAGCCCTACTTATTGCACAATATAATGCTATTTACCATAGCGGAAACTATGGATGTAATACTGGAGCCTCTCATCCACCATCCACATGTGGTCACAACAGAACAATCCATCAACCAAAAGGCTCACAGTGTGAACACAGGGTCAGAGGTCATGCAGTGATTGGCCAATAAAGGGAATGTTAAAAAAAGTCCAAAAGCTTTGCTGAAGATTTGTCACCCTTCGTTTTACTGCATCCCTGCTCTGCTCTGCATTATATGGTTAAAATAGCTAAAATTGAGTTAAATTCAGGCTTAGAGAATTATTATGATTGCACTGATTCAACATCATGAAGCAATATGTGGAACAGATGGCACAGGAAGGCAGGGTGTGGAGTAGGTGGGGCAGGGCAGGACACCCTGAATTGGCATAGAATAAATAGAACAAAGTTAACTGACACTGTGTAAGTGAATCGCACCAGTAACTGGATGTTGAGGGAAGATTTAAGATTAGCCACACCATATGCCACATTTTTGCCTGGAGCACTTCATGGAAATATGTGCCATCATGGGTCAGCATGACATTTCCTACTGGAAGTAATGCGGAAATTTGAGGCAGGGGTCATGACCATATACCATACCATATACAAGACCATATACAAGTACAATATTTCCCTCAGAAATGTAAGGGAGTGTAAAGTGTAAAGTAGCATAAGTACCTCAAATTTCTATTTAAGTACAGCACTTGAGTAAATGTACTTTCTACCACTGTTAATAATTCAGTGATTGTTTATCGAGTCCTTCTGTGATACTTTTTTTTTTTTTGCTAAAGTGAGGTTGTTTGTATCATGCATAAACAAGGTCATAAATAAGAAAAAACATCAACAAAAATATCTGGAAATCTTCCATCTTGGCAAAAAGATTCTGCCAAAGTCAACACCTAAATGGTTTGTTACAAGTGGTGCAGGCGGCAGTTTACATTTCAAGTGAATGCAGCATAAAATCGCACCCGTGCCCTCGTCTAATTCAGCAAACGCAGAATACAGAGCGTGCATGTCAGTGTTGTCATAACTGTAAAGGGTGTTATCTGTCACCGGAAGATTTTTTTTTGGTCCCTACCATCTTTCTAGCCATTCTGCATGACCACAGCTCATAAGGAATGACTTACACCTGCACGTGGAAGGTGTAAGTTCTAGCATAACCCCCACACTAGGTTCAAACTAAACTATGCTTGCACTTTGACTCATTTAAATTCTCATTTGAAAAGAAGAATTTCTCATCATAACAGGGGGACTTATAAATCAATCATAACTGAATAAATACAGCTCTCACAACGCAAAGACGTCCAGTAAAGGCTGCAGATGTTGTTGCTCATCTGTTTCTTCGCCACTAAACCCCCCCTCCGTCTCAAAACAAACCTTCTGAGTAGAATGTAAGCAAAGCAAGCGAGTGCAAAGTCAAAAGAAGACGCCAGGAAAGATAAACAAATGCAATTCAACTTGACATCAGTTCTTGTGTAGTACGCAAACAACCCCGAGACTTGCAGAAAGAGCTAGAACAAGGTGTGAACACCCTCCTTTAAGATGTAGGGGTGTGTGTCTGTATGAATCTATGTGTGTGTGTGTGTGTGTGTGTATGTGTATGTGTATGTGTACTCAGAAGAACATTATGTCCAGGAATTGCAGCCAGGAAGTTAGTCAAGGCTGCGTGTGTGTGTGCACGAGTGTATTTGTGTTTCAAACCTTGACACTGCTGATGCGCTGTAAGCTTCAGCCTGACTCCATCACACAGTGTTTTATGCGCAAACTTTTAAATGTTCTTCCACTCTGAAATAGTATGAAAGGAAGTGACTTGGCATTGAACCTGCCTGTGGGGTGTTCTCCTCGACAACACCTCAGATCAGTGTCTCCTTTCACTCTTCTGATCTGTGTAGCTGCCATCAAAGACACCAGAGCTGTTTGGCTGAGGTTGAGATGGGCCCAGCCCTGCCTGCAGTGCATATATACCCTGAGCTATTTCTTCTTGCCATGTAAAGGTGGTTTGGTTTCAGACAGGCTGCTACAGGCCTGCATCTGGGATCAGGATGGGGAGACATTGAGAGACTCCTGCCTGAGTGTGTGTGTGTGTGTGTGTGTGTGTGTGTGTGTGTGTGTGTCGTATGTTTGCAGAGAGTGAAACAGATTTGCTGGAAAGGCCAGACGGGTTGCTGCATGCTGCTAGGATCTGCTGTGCTCTGTTCAGTGTGTAATACTGTAACATAATCTTTATATAACACCTTTCAAAATAGAAAAGTATTTTACACAGAACAAAAAAAAGCATTAATAGAAATAAAATGAAGTAAAAGACACACATAATGGGATAATGGTACACAAACAATAAAATAAAATCCCAAAACTATAGGTTAAAAGAAATCTACAAAACATTTCTAAAAACTTAAAACTATATCTTTTAGCAAAGAATATAAAGTCTGTGAAATATGGGTTCTAAAGGCTTGGTGATGTAGTGGCTATTCGTAGGGCTAGTTGGTAAACCACTGTAGCTTTAGAGCTAACAGCTAACGCGCTAACCAGCAAGGCTAGCACTAGTCAGTCACAATAGATGTCCGAACACCTTTCTTTTGTCTCTTTTTACTCCCAGCGGGTCATTTGTTCTCAGAATTGCACACCATGTATTTCAATAAAGACTTACTGAAGGGGGAAATAAAGCTCTCAAGCTAACTAGCTAGCTAACTGACAGTTAACAAACTCGCCACCTCGGTCAGTAACAGGACAACAAGTTCACACACTTTATTTAAAAGATGTATTCGTACCATCAACTCCCGTCTCATCAAACCATTCCTTTTTTTGTGGAGCCGTTTACACTCCTACAGAGGTTAAATAAAAATGGATGGTGCAACACGGCTAATAAGCTACGATAGCTTCCTCCATTTTAGACTCTTTGGTTCTCCATTCCCTCAAAGTCCAGGACTGTCTGTCGAGACGGCTTGATATTGGTCAACAGCGCAAATTTGCAGGGTCAGAGTTCACCAAACTTGAACTTTGCACAAAAAAGTGAAACAACTGACACAGTTTTACTTTGACCCCACAAGCCTATCTAGTGAAATGTTGCTGTTTTATAAGCCGGTGTGGCCCGTCCTTAAGGGTCCACGGACTAGACCTAAATCCTCAGCTCATACGGGGTTAAAAGTTCAGGGTGTGTTTTAAAAATTATCAGTAAAATCTTGAAAATCTCAAGTTGTTGTTGTTTTTAACTGAAGTCTAGAAAGGTCTTCTTGGCTCAGACAGTAAATTATAGCAGTCAAGAGGAGGTGATTTACAAAAGGGACTGGGACAAACGATTCAAAGACACGGGGGTGTGTTTTCTTGTTGTACTTACCAGTGAAGAATTACTCTTAACTTTCACAAGATGACTCATTGGTGTTACAGAGAACCATTAATAACAATGAAAAGCACTTTCAGAGTTGCCCAAATAATCTCACTATAAGGTCCATTTACTGACATCAGTAACTAACACGTCATTTAGTGTTAAAACCATGAGGGAAAAGAAGATCTAGAGTGTGGGGCCGGTAAGTGCTATGAATCTCTGTGAATAACCTAATAATAATGATATACTGTCAAGGTTAAACCTTCCCATAAGCAGCCTGTACTCATCTGTCAGGAGATGATTGTGCAAGGCAGCCTTGCGTCAGACACTCTGTGACAGGTGTGATAAGAGTTGATGGACGTGATTGCACTTCACGCCTCAGGTCCTCTCAGTGTGGCTGCAGTCAGACAGGACCAGACACGCTGAACCTCATGAAAGAAGAACGTAATAATTACTTTATTGGCCATGACACACACAGGCCGGGATATGTAAAAATATACAAAACAGCAATTTTTTCCAGAGGGGTCAGAAAAAAGGGTCATCTCACACTGCACACTAAAGTAGTTCAGTGCGGACTTCAAGTGCACGCTGGCAGAAATCAATCTACCTCGGGTGCTTTACCTTTATTGTACATTCATTTAACACTTGCTTGAATTAAATAAGAACATCATGTGCACGTGGGTGTGCCTGTCTGTGCCTGCTTTTCCCCTTATACAAACTTCTCTAACAACATTCAGAAACATCTCTAACAACATTCAGAGATAGGATCAAGTTTGTGACAGATACAGATACGATCATGACATGTAAGATTAAAAAACAAAAAAGATAATGAAAACTCTAAAATTAAAAGCAAATGATGGTCCTTACAGGTTAGTAGATATCTGATAAGTGGCTCCTCTTTAACTGACAGGTTTTTAGTGAGATTGCAATGTTGGTCTGTTGTTCGGTCCAGGATGAATTGTAGTAACTCTGCTGATCTCTGATTTTTCATTTAGTGCCATCAGCAGGTCAAAACTTTAATTTGTCCAAAACACCTACAAGACTAGTGATATTCCCTTCAGCCTCAGCTGTACTTTGTGTTTAGCGCTAATTAGCAAATGTTAGCATGCTAACATGCTAAAACTAAGATGGTTAACATGGAAAACATTTTACCTGCTAAACATCAGCGTGTTAGCATTGTCATTGTGAGTATGTTAGCATGCTGATGTTAGCATTTAGCCTCACAGAGCCGCTAGCATCACTGCAGACTCTTAGTCTTGTTTATACTTTGTCATTACTTTACTACATGAATTATGTCATTACAAGGATTGTAACCCCAAATTCAATGTGTTTTAACATTTGAAGTTATAATAGCGCAAACTCTTATCATAAAGAGAAAATAATTGTACTAAAATACAACAGGAGAAGTAAAGGAAAGGTGTGTCCTTTTTGCAGTGAAGCTCGGTAACATTTGTAAATATACACTATGTGTACTTATACATACAGTATATACTTATGCACACACACAAACCTGTGTGAACATGCATGAATAAACACCCAACATCCACTATCTAGGCCTATATGTACCATTTCTTTCATTGCCTCAATGTTTTCATTAACACAGCCATTTAGCATCTTGCGTCAAAATAGTCAAAATTCCCTCGATTTCAGAGATTTTGATGATTAACTTGGTGATTGCTTCTTATACAAAATATAGTATTTGTATGTTAACCTCATAGGATAAATAAGAGGCAAAACCCATGAAATAATGCCACAGCAAAGACCAGCATCAGCTTATTTACTCGCTCAAAAAGTAGGCCTGAGTGATTCAGTCCTCTGTGTTATTTTACGAGCAGTAGCTCCAAGACAGTTACAGTGAGTGATCTTTGTTTCATGTTTATTTTTGAGTGGGCGTTGCACTTTTCAAAGGAAAGATAACTCAATCCATTAACAAGACGTTTCAGTGCAGAAACATGCCTGTGTACGCTTTTGACATAATAGAAAAATCAATCAACAGATGAAGGCCGCCAGGTTTTAGAGGAGGAGGAGGAGCCTGCGAGGGTTTCTCCCAGGAAAACATGTTCAAACCCGGGAGACTTTATAAGCTTGTCACATATGACCTGATAGCTAAACAAAATAACAGTTTCCACGCCCAAGGGCTCCCACTGTACCAGGTGTGTGTGAGCCACATCTGGTAGGTAGTGTGTGTGTTGTGCATCTATCTGGTGTCTATATTTTCAGTCAGGGTGGAGAGGTTTGGAGCGGAGAGAAAGACCAGGATACCCACTCCCCCTCTTCCACACCCCATTACAGTTTCTTACCGTAAATGTGTGGTTAACCAGAAAAAGCTGTTGGTGGGGGCAGAGCAAATCTTGAGGGAAGTGCACTTTGGGAAATTGCATTTTTGGTAATGTTGAGGGCATTGTGGATTGGCTTAGGCCGAGCCCGTGACTTGCCCACTGAATGTAATGATTGTGTTAGAGTTTGTGCATTTGTGTCGGGGTAACACACGCATGTTTCCTCTGTTACCTCTGGCTGTGCACTAGCTCGGCAGTCAAAAAAATCAGACCTATGTGTGTGAGACAGAGAAAAAGGGGAAAAAGAAAGAGGGATAGAGATGCAGTGGGGGGGGCAAAAAAAAAAGGCTGTGAATGAAAGAAACAGATAGCAAGAAAAGAAGAAGAGGAGTGAGAGAGGAGAATGACAGAAAACAGCACCAGAGCGAGAGAGCAGCGAGGGAGAGGACGGGAGGAGTGGGTGGGAGGGAGTGACTGAGCACTGCTTTTCAAGAGCAGAGAGAACAAAGGCTCCTTTGTGTGCAGTGCTGAGAGAGTGAAGTTGAGCCAGGGCTTAGGGAGTGTTTAACAGTGTACACCGACTGCATTCCTGCAATGTGATTACAAGACGCTTTTAATTTATACTCAGGAAATGGACTTAACTCTTCCCTCTCCTTGCATTCCCGTACTCTCTACCTGTCTCTGTTTTCCCTCTCGCCGTGCTTCTTTTAGTGTTTTAATGAGGTCGGGTTGTACCCAGTCAGCTTAAACTGTACAGTATGCGTGCCTTTCATTTGTTTTTGTGAGTCCGTACAGTACAGTTAATTTGCGTGCAGTTTAGCTCACTGACCTGCCTCTGAGCCAATCATTACAAACTCATTCAGTACAGCCAAACATTGCTGAAACTTAAATATAACTTTATTTTAAATTCTAGTGGAGATCCCAAAGTTTCCAAAGATACCTCATATTGTATATGAATTTTAGAAAATGTGTGCAAATAATGCACAAGGCATCCAGAATATTTCCATTTGATGGAATAGTGCAGCCACAAAAAAACACATGGACTCTGAGGTTTTAATATTTCACTCAGTGTAAACAAGTTCATATTCCACACCAATACAGAGTGAAATAACATGATTT
Source organism: Macquaria ambigua (assembly GCA_008360985.2). Classification (NCBI taxonomy): domain Eukaryota; kingdom Metazoa; phylum Chordata; class Actinopteri; order Centrarchiformes; family Percichthyidae; genus Macquaria; species Macquaria ambigua. The sequence goes on from VMKM01002509.1 coordinate 26,369, forward strand.
TTTCCAGCCTTAAAGCTGTAAACTTGCATTAACTGATTTTTGGCCAGTTGGAGGCAACAGAAATTAGCTATAAACACAACTTAATTATACACTAAGCGACATTGGCGTTCATTTGGAGTTGTGTTTCTGGTCATCCAACAAAGTCCAATATTCACTCTCCTTTTAGCTCCATTTGGGTCTCCACCAATTCCTGAGGGAAAATTCTGGCTCTTTAGCTGCTAAATGCTCCACTATGATCACCAGCTAGTCGCTGACTTTGTTTGGTGCTGGGCAGGTAGTGTACCGTGGGCTTTTAGGGAAATTAAGTTGATGAGAGCTGTGAGACTGAAACAAAACAGTAGAGCTGCAGGTCAGAAAACTAAAACAATGTGCTGAAAGATGCTAAAACGTTTGATAGAGCTGAGGGGAACTGATGATAATCATATGAGGTTTACATATGACCCCTTCCACATTACACATAGTCATTTGATCCCTTGTTAATATAAATGAGTGCAGCTTTAAGGGGTTAAATAAAGAAATTCAAATTAAGATCTAAATAGGTAGATAGATATACCGTCAAATCAGCTGAAAAACAACAACTTCTTCTCCTGCCCCCAGAAACACTACAGCATTGTTTACCAACTAGAATGCCGTTACATATTGTGGACAGCCTCCATTATCTAATTTAGCAAATAACATTTGGACCTCACAGTCTCCTGACTTGCCAAGTCAGAAAGGACTGCTGGAAAGGTGGAACGAAAGGGGGGGAAACACAGAAAGAGACGTGGAGGATCTGGAGGCCGGGGTCAGGGCACATGGACGTCAACCTCTGGCCTCACTGCTGAAAAAAAAAGCCCACTCTGTGTCTGGAAGTGATCATCACAGCTGCTTGTTATCAGGAGGAAACATCTGATCTCAGATCATCGGCTCCCCTTCTCCTCCTCCCTCTCCCTCCCCGTCTCCTTGGGATGAAGACAAAAGTGCAGTCTCAGTGTGTCCTCCTCACATGAGATTGGCCACTAACTGCTTCTTTTACAGCACACTTCCTCTCCTTTTTTTTGTTTGTTATTCCACCCCTCGCTCCACTCCCCCACACCCACCACCCACTGTATTCATACATTCAAATGTAAGATAAAACTCCTGCTCTGCAGCCTCGCATTTCTCTCTGCTCTAAATCCTCCTCCTTGCTGTGTGATTGACTTTTTTCCTTTCCCTTTCTCTCTCTCGACATCTCTGCTCAGACCTCGTTCCAGTAATGAGGCTCTGCATTGTCCACCGCGCTCTCAATCTTGCATCAAACGCAGTGAGAAAAAAAATTTTCATCAAGGCTAAAGAAAACCAAGGGTGGGCTGAGAACTCAAATGCATGAAACAAGAAAAGTTTTTTGAAAACTCTTTTAAAAGCAGGACAGGCCAGCTCCCACCCACCAGATTAGCTTCTCCTCAGAAAGACGGTATAAAGATTTAATTAGCCAACCGTTTCTGCATGGCGCACTATTCACTCTCCCTTTTTTCTTTTATCTGTATTTCAATATGCCCACTCTGCATTTTCCAGACCACCTCAAAACCTGAACTCCGTTGTTTTTTTTGTGTGTGTGTTCTTTTCTTTTCCCTAATCAGAAATGCAGGTCTGTGGTGAAAGGAAGGGCTAAAGGGTGAGATGAGCGAGGAGGGAAAGCGTTTCGAATCGGGAAGGGGGCGTGAGGGGTGTTACAGTATATTGTCCATCAAAAACAATACGAGGTTTTATATTCAGCCTGGATTAAGCACCTAATCAACAGGTCTTGAGTGCATGAAGAACCACATGAGAAGCTTATGTGAGGCGACTAAGCAAATTCTTGTGCGTTTGTGTGTTCAGATGTGTAGCTTGTGTACTTTGGGTGTGTCCCCGTGATGCTGATATATTGGAAACTGCATCTGTTTCTCTCAGTTTTTGCTGCTCCATCCACACCAAGCTACTGTTTTTGATCACCAAAAGCAGATGTTCATTCAAAAACACAATCCAGAGTGAATACATCTGAAAATGTTACGTCTTGCGATATGGTGTTGATTTAAGGACAACTCCACCGATTTTACACATCAAACAGTGTTTACAGGTGTTGGGGAATATGCGAAATATAAAAGCCTTTTGTGGCTCCAGAGGGAGCTGCTCGAAATCTAATAAACTGTCTCAAGTGACGTCACTTGAGTCAGCGTCAGTTGAAGACTACAAGTTTGAAAATTAAAGAAAATCTGGGGGCATGGAGTTTGAAAGAAGTGAGCTGACTAGACCATGTGTGTTATGCTACTAGCATAACACACATGAAACTCCAACCGACTGTCGGAGGTTGAGCTGCATTGTGGGTAATGTAGGCGCCAGTATTTGACAAGGACAAAGAATGCGTGGAATAGCAAAAACGGTATCTATAAACAGTATTGATTTTTGGCCATCATGAGTCCGACAATGTTATGTTATAGAGTGCGATGCTAAATCAGTGGAGTATTGTTTTAAGAAACCGCTGACGTATGATTCGCATGTTATTTGCTGTAAAACATCTGGCTCAGGTAGCTCGCACATGCCTAGAAGTAGAGTTTTAAGTGTTAACTAACTTCTTGTGGTTCAGTGTCAACGTTAAATGACGTTAAAAATGATGAGGTGCAACAAGTCATATTCGGTACACGTTTTCTGATCTTCCACCTCACTGGTTGAGGTTTGGTTTGGTTAAAGTTAGGGAAACACTGGTCATGGTTAAAAAAACATTGAATGTTAGTAGGAAATGGGATGTGAAAGGTGTCAAAGTCAGACACTTTGTACGCCCAGTCATCCACTCCTGCCTTCACCAAGGCTGCGTTCAGACCTTAGGGTCACTTAGCAAGGTGCTGCGGTGGCCAATCAAATATGTGCAAGCGCACATTCATGGCAGGACTGTTTACCTTGGGATCATTGTGACAAATAATAAAATAATTGCCACCATGATAACTTTCCATAGTTGTAAAATACTTCCTCATATTATAAATTGGTATCTGCTAAGCCTTCAAACTCATGGATCTGACTTACTGGATCGTCAAGTTTCATTGTCTCACCGGTACCTGAAACAGCACGCCCCCACCAATGCAGCTCCTTGCATTTTTTTTTTTTAACACAGGATCTGAACGTCCACTAAGAGGTTTTGCGGTGCTAAAACAACATCACGTTACTTCCACATTTGCCTCTGAGAGAGAGCAGGAGCAGCCACAGGAGGGCGCTTGTCAGGATTTCTGACCAAATGAAGAATGTTGTAGTTTTTCTGGTAAGGAAAAGTCCTTTAATATGTGAATTTAGGCCGTACTTATTAGTATGGACTCGGTCTTAGTTTTGATGGTTCAAACCCTCCCAACAAAATCTGAAAAGCAGCTGAGGTTAGAGGGGGTTCGAGGAGCTCACTGTGCCCAAGGGTCTGTTTTGTCAGTTGAAGAGAGACAGAGTGAGGAGAGAAGAGAGAATCAGTGGGAGACTAAAGGCGGGAGGAGGCAGGAGGGGAGGGAGGGAGGCATGGTGAAAGTTAGTCTGTATGAAATCCCTCTTTTTTTTCACTTTACATCAAAGCTGAGCCTGGCAATAGAATTCAAAGAGGCAATCTGCATTTCCATGGGCTCCTCCTGACCCTGCCTGCCACCCCCCACCACCACCACCCCACCTTCCTTATCCTCCCAAACCTCTCCGCCAACCACTAACCACTCTCCCATCCCACCCACACCTTTCTCCTCCACTCACACAGCAGGACCATTGTCATCCACTCACATTACCCTCCCCCCCAAACTGTAACCCTGTCCAGATCACTTGCCCCCACATCTCCCTCCACCTTCACCTCCTCTGACACCCTCCCCATGTTCAAGCGTCCAGTAGTCCAACAGTTAAACCAGTATCGGGTGGTTGTAATACAAAAATACCAAACTACAAATAAAAAAAATGGGAAGTTTATTGTTTATTTATATGGCTGCATGGTGGTGACGTTATTGTTCATTAACCCCCGCAGCAAAGCTTGCATTCTCCAGTAAAGTCAGATGTCAAGTTCAGCTACAGAACAGCTGTGCCCGGAGGGGACTTGCTCAAGGGCACATCAGCGGGGCAGAAGCTTTTCTAACACATATTATGAATCCAATGTTGATGTAGTCTAAATGTCATTGACAGTCTAGATAGTGAATCAATTAATTTATTGAGGCAATTAAATTAGATGGTATTGACATTGTCAAACAGACAAGTGCAACCTGACAAACCTGATCATCATTGCTCAATAGCAGCAGTCTCTAACCACTATAAATACACACACAGGTAGTATACATAATAACAATATACATGTTAATCTAAAAACATGACAGATTTCAGCTTCAGGGTGACATTTGTCTCTTTTTAGAGGAAATACAATCAGGCTATGAAATGATATGTTTGCTTGTTTATTGGCAAATATATGCTAAATGTGTTTGTTTTGACTACTGCTGGATACTATTGGTTTTTGTTAGTTTTGTTTTTGTTGATGCAGTGGTTTCTGTGGGTGTGGAGTGACATTTTCTTCCACTGCCGGATGCTCAGTGCCAACATTTTCTACTGGTCTAGTTGCACGCTCAGTGGTTTTCAGATCAATATCTGCCCCGCTTTTCTGGGTCAAAACGCTCTGAGAAGAATCTCTTGGCCACAGATTCACCGACAGTGGCTTACAGGATATCTATGATGGCCCACAAGGGACAAATAAGTGAATTTGACATTGCAACCAAAATAATAATAAAGTCCTTCTATATAGAATTTACAGTTATTTCATGTTATTATTTTTTGAGTTTGTCGTGTGGGTGTGTGTGCTTTTGCATTCAGCTATTCACTATTACTTACTTTATAAAGACATTAGATGGCATGTAACACACAAAAGCACTACCACTGTTACTATCTTAGTCTGTCTACCTGTGTTCCTGTGCAATGGGCCTCCCACACTTGATCAGTTTCGGGCTCTGGTCTGTTGTCTGTGGGTGAAGAAGACGCGTCGGCACATCTGAAAAGGTCAAACCACAAATGGAGAACATCTCTGACAGGCTAGTGGTCATGGCCAAAAATGTAGGTTTCCATACCCATCACTGGGGAGCCGGACCTTCAAAGAACTTCCTCTGGAAGACTTAAAAACGGGCCAGAGTAGCCATGATGCATCAAAAGCCACGCGCTGTGGTCGGCTAGTGTGATGTGGTCGGAAAAAAGACACACGGGAGGTGATGAATGACACAAAAGAAAGTGTGAAAGATTAAATGGAGATATGAAGATGAATGCAGAGAGAGATGAGACACAGTGACATCTAGGAGAGAGACACACTACATCACTGTTTACTGTGAGATAAAGTCAGACAAGAAGCAGGTTTTAGATCAATATGCCGAATTACTCCTGACCGTGAGATCATACATGTCAAGTAGGAGTTTATTGTAGCAGCATACTGAGTTAAAACTTACAATAGCAAAACTATTTTGCTAGGAATTAAGCTAGCAAACTGTCAGCTTACAAATGTGAATGTGGAGTCTGGCGGCAACTAAACATTTTTGCTAACAATTTGATAGTGAAAGTCAGCTAACTTACCTGAATATGACTTTATAGCAGGACTGCATGTGCTCTGAGTGAATATTGTGGTTATGCTGACTTTTTTTGGACCGTAACTTCAGGTACACTTTGCCCCAAACAAGGCACTAAAACTTGTTGAATGCTAACAACAACAACAACATGCAGCAACGTGTCCAGACTTTTTTGACCAGGGTGGCCCAAGTGGGGGCACTGACTTACGCAAGGGTGGCATGAAGTACGTATGTACGCACACACACGTCGAAATAGCATTTATTTACCATTTCTGTCTCCACTACTCTACTACTCTACCCTACTTTAATTAGTAACATTGTTTTATCTTACAGTTTCGCACAATCTTGTGTTTTAAATGTTAATTTTTAAAGATAAATAGACCATGCACCTATAAACGAAAGTCCGGTTTACTCCTCAAACTGTTGGTTCAATCTATGGTTCCCCCTCTGACCGGGCAGATCCAATCATAGTTTAGGATAATGAGGTTAGCGGGTGCCACCCCAAGCCACTCCCCTGTGGAAAGAACAGGTGTAATTAATAACATCAATGAAGGCTGTCTTTTATTTAGGCGAGCCCAGGGTGGAGGGTGAGCTCCAGGGTTTGGTATTGTATATTCTGGTTAACTGGAGAGGATTCCTGGGACAATTAATGAAACATAGCCATTGTTAATGTTAGCAGTTCCACCTGTGCTTTTTTCCTGCATTGACAAGTCAAATGAAAAAGGTCTATTGTTGCTTCGGCTTTGTTAAAATGACACGGCTCTCAAATTTTACCAGGCGGAAACAGTAGTAGGCACTGGACTTAGTGGCACTAATGCAGTGCTACATTACAACATGGCACACAGGCTATTGTAAGGTTTAAATCTTAATTAATAGCAACATTAGGGGCAACAAAATGTAAACACAACACTGATATATATTATATATATTATATACGAACTTGTTAGCAAACAGTTGCCTATTTAATACATCTAACAGACATTAGCATTCATTTGAAGTCGTGTTTCTGGCTCCTGATGAATGTAAGTTCAATATTCGCTCTTCTTTCAGATCTATCTTTGATCTCTAACAGCTCCTGAGGGAAATATCAGGTTCTTTAGCTGCTCCGATATGTTCACCAACTAGTCGCTCAGTGTGTCTGTCTGCTGTTTGGTGCTGGACAGGTAGCGTACAGGGGGTTTATTACAGCTTCTTAGCTGAAAACAGCTGCCTGCTGCTGCTGGAAATGATGCTGATGAGGGCAGCAGTACAGTTACAGGCTGTAAAACCAAACAAAAGACATAGTGTGAAAGATGCTAAAAGACTGTAGAGCTGACAAGAAACTCAGAGTTGAGCAATAATTCTTCATCACCACGAGCAACGCTTTTTACATTACACATATTTAGGCATAGTTTATATTAAATATTGATTATGCTAAAACTCAGATGAAGGCGGCTACAGTACACACTGAAAACAACACTGCAGCAAATTAACATGAGATGCTGCGTTAATGTGGATGTGTTGCTAGGACACAGCTTTCAAAAATAAATACAATCCAGGAAGTTCACTTTAAATGTCAATCAAAGGGTCAGATTGTACACCTCACTGTACACCTCATGGGCCAATAATTTTGTCCTCCACCTTGATGCTGGCAAGGTAAGCATCTAATTAGCACAATGCTAATGTACAAGGTATTTTACATGGTATGTGAGCATGCAGGTATTCAATTAGTGGATGCAGTTTGTTGCCAGATGATGCATTGCATCACCGACAAAGGAAAGTCCGATTTAACTCCTTGGCTGTGCTATACTGCATTGTTTTTGTCGTTGTTTTGCCAAAGCCTAATGCATGGCATCATTATGCCTTTATCACTAACTAAATTTTGCCCCAGCCCTATCTGTATTTTTAAAGATTTTTAACAGAATCTGTGTTCTTTTTTAAAAGCCATGTTTGTTGATGTTTTGTTCTTGATGACAATCTTAAATGAATTGGCTTTTTAATGTATACTGTGTGGTGAAACCAAAGGCAATTTCCCACTTTGTGGACAATACAGTTCCTGGCTAACTAACTTATTGGAAGTAATCGCAGGGGAGTTTTGAAAACCTAAGTGAAAGTCCCTTTTTCTTATTGTATTTTGGTTTCACTATTACTTCTGCATGTAAGTCATCTTAAATCTCCTCTGTCCCCACTTTTCAGAATCCACAAAACACAACAGACGCACATTCAAACGCCCCCACAACCACCTCTCTGTTTAGACAATAGCAGGATTTGGGAGACACAGGTGCACTCATCCAGATTTCACGCTCCTGCGCTCACAGCGCTCAGGAGCGGTGACCCCGGCAGCACTGAAGACACTGGGCTCAATTCAACAGGGTCCTAAAATATGAAACATCCCACTGTGTACAATACTTCTCTGTCCTCTTCGTCTCCCCCCCCTAATTTGGCTCTGATTATATGTCTGTCAGTTGTGGTTATTTATAGCTGGGAAAAAATGGTTAACTGAATTTTTTTTTTTCATATTGGAAATATGTACTTTGTATGTTTGCACCAGAGCAGTTTACCACAACAACGGGCATGACGGTGGGTGAAAATGACTCAAAATTACATGGAGGGTCTGGCGTCTTCAATTAAAGCAGTTGTATTGTAGTTGTTTGGTTGCCTGATGGTGATTCAGCAGTTGGAAGTCTTTGCTTATTAACCGCAGCAACACTGATCACAGCGCTAATGATGAAAGAAATCAAGAGCGTAATGGGGTTTGCCAACGCTCAGATAAACCAAAAGTCTGTAACACAAGACCCAAAGCTCTTGTTTACTTCTTCTTCGTCACTATAGCCCAAAACACAACATGTCCCCTTCCAAAAAGAGAAAAAGAGCCACATGCATTTTATTTAGGAAAAAAGCTGAGCGAAATGGAAATGAATAATGGATCTTTTCTTGCTATCCTTGTGTGACCCCATTGTGGAAAAGAGGACATTTTGGCTAAAAAGAGACAACATCTAAACAACGTGAATACCTGGAAGTTAGTTCAGGTGCTAAGCAAGCTCTAAGAATAGATACTCATCTCAATAAATACTAGAGGACACTCTGGGTGTGCCGCACTTCACTTTGGCATTGATTCTATTGGCTGAGGTGTGCCAGTCCCCTGGATCGTACGAGCACAGAGAGGGGCAGGAAGTCAAAGGGCGGATTCAGTGTTCAGATCAAGACAATGCTGTGCTTTAAGTCTAATTCACTCCTCCCTCAATTCACCACACACGCACCACATGTTTGTTGTTTCTCTCAAGTCATGACAATGTAATAACATTCTTTATGTTGACTTCAATTCATGTGACTATGTTTGTTATGCAGCCATAGCACTGAGCACAGAGATATTTGCTGAAATTAAACTGCTACATTGAAAGAAAATGAACAACACGCATTCAAAATGTTCATTTGTATTCTTAGGAAGTGAAAGCGCACCTTGTGATGTGATGTTTAATTACTTTAAATCTGCACTAGTCAGGCAGCAGCAGGCAGTTGTTATCAGTGAAAAAGCTCCATAAACCCAATGTACACTACCTGCTCAGCACCAGACAGACACAGTTAGCGGCTAGCTGGTGAACTTAAAAAGTTGCTAAAAGCTAAAAGAAGAGTGAATATTGGACAGAAACACGACTCCAAAGGAATGATAATGTTGCTCTGTGTCTTCATGGATATGTAAATAGACAACTGTTTGCTAACATGTTAGCCATAATCTAATATTTTTAATATAATAATCTTGTATTTTTGGTTATGTTTGTTGTATGTATTTGTTCTTTTGTTATGTCTACCTATATTTGTTTTTTCTTTCTCTCTGCTATACTCAAGTCTCTCTTGCAAAAGAGATGTTGCTCAATTTACCTGATTAAATAAAGGCCATATATATATATATAATATTCAGTCCCGCAGCATTTAGAGAAGTTCCTGAAACCACTACTACTCCCACTCGTTTTTCATTTTAGTTTGTCCTTTTCTCATTTCTCAGTTTCACAAATCACCTTTTCAGCAAAAGACCACACAAAAAAATACATGGTGCCCGGTGAAAACTACCACAGCAGTAACACCAGCAGTATCAGTATGTCCTCTCGTACTATCACCTTTTCCGGTGTTAAAAAAACAAACAAAACAGACTTGGCATTAGCCTGACAGCTGCCTGACTACTGGATGATAAATGCATGAGTTTATATAACTGTTTGTTTTGTTTTATCAGCTCATCTAGAAGGTTTTACAAACTCAACCCAACCCAAGAGTTTCTCAATCCACCAGGGAGCAAAAAAATCTTCAACTTGATGCGAGTTTTACCCAACAGCCACACTGTATAACTCATTACTCATAACTAACTACTTCAGATTTTCCAGGTTGTACAACAGCGTGTGATTGCATCCATAAGCGGCAGTGCTGGTGCTGGTTCGTGTTCTCATCTCCATGCGCAGCAATGTCCTCAACACACCTGGGAGTCATTTGTGAGCAATGTGGGCTCTGATGAATCCGGAACACAGATTTAGATTTAATAATCCAAATTGGAGGGATTGCACGAGTGGAAAGACAAGTGCACCTCCTCGCCTGGCTTCGCCCCGTCTTCGTTTTACCCCCCCCCCATCCCCTCCACTACCACCTTCATCATCATCATCATCATCATCATCATCCCTCCACTCCCCTTCCTCCCCACACTCTCCGCTGACCCTGTGACCCCTCCCCCACATCACTCACGGGTCATCAGTAAGAAGAAAGGGGGATTTAACGGCTAACTTGGCCCGGGAAGGCCCGTGGAGGTGGGGGCCGAGCACGTCTCAGAGAATTCCAGTCTTCAGCTGACTCCCCCCCCCCGCTCCTCCTTTCCCTTCCCACTGCGCTTTTCTTCTTCCCACTGAGCAGCAGAGAGAAAACATCTCCCCTCATTTTTTTGGGTTGATTATTGGGGCTGTAGAGCACGTCTGTCAGGAGTCCACTGGTGAGGAACAGAGACGCCAACTCTCTCAACGCACGATGTTGTAGACACATGGCGAATGATCTGCGGGGGAAAAAAATAACTTAAAGCAACAGTCTTGACATTTTGGGAAATCCACTTATTCACTTTCTTGCCTAGAGTTAGATGAGAACATTGAACATACTTTCATGTATGTATGGTAAATATGTAGCTGGAGCCAGGAGACAGTTAGCTTAGCTTAGCATAAAGACTGTAAACAGGGGGAAACAGCTAGCCTGGTTCTGCCCAAAGCACCTCTAAAGCCAAGATGTTTCTCCCCGTGTCCAGGCTTTATGCTATGCTAACCTAACCGTCTCCAGACTCCAGCTGCACGTTCAATGGACAGATATGAGTGTGGTATCAATTTTCTCTAATGCTAAGCAAAAAGGCAAATAAGCATATTTCCCAAAATGTACAAAAACCTTAGCGTAAAAACGACAATTTGCCCATTTACAGGGTGTTATGTGTCAGTGTTACACCATATTCTGTGACGCATTAGATTCTGTGACTTGATTACCAAACATGGTGCCAGTATTTAGATCATTTTGATTCCAGCGAACCAAAATTTGTGACCCATCAGACTCTGTGGAACTAGAGAAACAACTACATGAAGAAGACCAATATGTCGACCAAATATTGTCAGTGCTCTACAGACAGACCCATACACTGAAGTTTATGCTAGCACAGCTATCAAAATGTGTTGCCAGGCAACAAGCAGAGACTCCAGGAAGTTACTGGTGCCGGCCAAGAAGTAGTCCAGTACACAAGCACCCCTAAAACCACACTTTTACACGCTTCATGGACAGAGGCTACCTGTTTCCAGTCTGTATGCTAAGCTAAGCTAACCAGCCCGTCTCCATTTCCATATTTAGTGGTATCAGTCTTCTCATCTAACTCTCAGCAAGAAAGCAAATAAGCGTATTTTCCAAAATGTCGAAGTCGTGGTCTAACTGCCCAGTTCAAGATGCCTTCTGAAAATCAACTACTAATACTAATACTGGCTGGGCAAAATAAGGATTTGAGGAATTAAATTATGTTTTGTTGTCTAAGAAAAGAACTAAAGGATTAAAGGATCAAGCAGGAAATCACAAATGAAATCCCACTTTTTCTCTAAAGAACCTCATATCACCCATTGAGAGAGAAAGTCATTGGAGGGTATTTGTTCCTTCCAGGACTCCTCAACTCAATGCTTCACTTCTGAGGCCGAGGCGGGGGGTTTAGCCTCGAGGCGGGGAAGAATTGAGAGAGGGACTTGTAGAATTATTCTAGCCTGATCAATAACGCTATTAAACACTAATGTATTCAGTGGAGGCAGACTCAATTTGATTGTGAAGCTTTATTCGAACATGGCAGGAAGCAGCAGCAGCAGAAGCACATCAAAGAGAGGCTTTGTGAGGAGAGGACCAGATTAGGGCCTCTGACGCAAGGATGGACACTGCCAAGAGGAGGCCATGAATACACACACACTCGCTAACACACACACACACACACACACACACATCAAGAAAACTGCTTCAACACAAGCCAACACACTGCAAAGGCATTCAATCTAATTCCACATTTTCCGTTCGCTTTCATTGGATGTCTACACGCAGAGCTATGCAGAGGCACATGTGCACACACATTCAACTGCTCACACACACACACAAATATGCAAGTTTACTTTTATACTGACCATTATAAAGATCAGTAGTGGAGTAAAAAAATCACTCTGTTAAAGAAATAGTTAAACATTTTAGGACATATACTTTTTTTGCTGAGAGAGTTAGCTGAGGAGATTAGTACCACTCTCATATCTGTCTGTTAAATATGAAGCTACAGCTAGCAGCTGGTTAGCCTAGCTTAGCATAAAGACCGGAAGACTTGGCTCCATTCAAAGGTAAAAATCCTATACAGCTCACTAATTAACACGTTATATCTCATTTGTTTAATCCGTACTTTTGGACAGAGCCAGGCTAGCTGTTTCCAGCTGTTTTCCAGTCTTCATGCTAAGCTAAGCTAAGCTAACTGTCTAAATTGGCATAATATAAGACTTTGTAATATCGACTTCCTGGACTCGTCGTCACTGTGAGATTACCAGGCACCCAGACGAGCTCATATGTGTTTTTTTATTTTTTAACCTTTAGGCTATCTATTTCCCCCGTATACAGTCTTTATGCTAAGCTAAGCTAAGCTAACCGTCTCCTGGCTGCATCCTCACATTGAAAAGGCAGAGGTGAGAGTGGTATCAATCTTCTCATCTAAGCGTTCTTCCCAAACTACCAAACTATTGTTTTCTCTTCTTCTACTTTTGTATTTAACACAACTGTTAGGACCGACTCAAAAAGCTGCAACATAAGGAGGGATACGACAGCCCTTTCTTTGTTTCCGAAAGTCCATTTCTGATGACCGAGGATTATTCCCTGGAGAGTCAGTTAAGGTCATGGCGGCCATGTGTGCGGTGTGATGAGGTCCACCTTGGAATTCAGAGTCAGAAACAAACAGCAATTACATCATGTGTTCAGGGAAATGTTTTGGTGGATGTTTCTGGCACACAACCACATTTGAAAACAATGTGACTTAAAGCAGAAGCAGTGGTTCAGAAACTTTCTGGCTTGAGACCATTTGTCTGCTTTGAGATGTGACCAAAGAGTGATGTTCCCATCTCAGATTGTTTCATTCGAATAGTCCGTAGATGCCTGTAGAGGAAAAAAAATGCCCAATATTTATTATTGTGTCACAGAAATATATATTTTTCTTATTTCCTGTCTTATTAATCATCTCAGGGGCTCACTGACTAAAGGATAAGGTTTGAGATATTCTATTTTTTTTCTTATTGTCGACAAATTCCCCCATGAGAAACACCAAAACCAACAATACATTCGTCTGTCAGCCCCCAAGCCCATTTGTTCCTATTGAAGACATAAATCTTTCAAAACTGGCCACGTTGCTTTTTATTTTATTTTTTTTTAAAAAGGTTCAGTAATTTCCTTAAAAAGCTGGGCACTGTAGTTTTTAGCAAAACATTACTCAAACAGGAGTAATTAGTGCATTTGTCGGGGACTATTTTCAGCTGAGGATTGATACAAATGTGGGATTAATGAGTATTTACAGCAGCAGGATCAATATAAGCTACAGTGCCAACGTTCATGGTAGTGAAGGAACACCAGTCACCTAGTGTGTAGCTAAGTGATGTGTTTTTAATGCATAACAATGGAGCCCTATGGCACAAAGGAATAAGCTACTGTATGACAAGCGTTGGATACACAGACAAGACTTGTTATTCCAATCAATTCATTGTTGGTTTTGGTGTTTTCACAGGGTTTGTTGACAATAACAAAAATAAAGACTATCACCAGCCTTATCCTTTAAGTAGCTCTAATACACACTGACACACACTGTTGCATACTGCTGTTTATTCCAAGAATCACGATACATTTAGACACACAAGTTTTCAGAATCGGGAAATTCCACTTTTCGATTGTATTTTTATTTAATTAAGAACATTGCTACATTATGTGGTCTATGAAACAGCGTCTATCTCCACTGTGTTAGTAATGTCTGAGAAACTGCCAGAGGTTACATCTATGTATAACAAGGCAGATGTTGTGCTTTGATTTGCATCCATCATGCCATTGAAACTGTGTAGGAGAACAAAAAAAGTTAATTTGAGAAGTCTAAAAAGCACCTGGCTGTACTAAAAATACAGACGAAGCAGGTTAATGTTAATTTACAACAGCAGAGAGGAGTAAAAATGAATATTCTGGGAAAACAAAACAGAAATTATCCACACTCCCACAACCCCTCTCCTCTCTCTCTCGCTCTCTCTCTCTCTCTCCTCCCCTCCACCCCCACCCCCACCTCCTACTTTTACGATGCCCTGCTTCCTAATAAACTTTTGTGGTGTTTGGAATCCATTAGGAGCAATATCCCACTTCTCAAAACATCCTGGCTCATTCTGGGGGAGTGGAGCAAGGAGACGGGGAGCCGTGGGAGGGGAGGGCCTCAAATTTCCATTTCTATTGAAGGCAGACCGAGGGGGATTTGAGCAAGGAGAGCAGGGCTGCAGGGCCGCTGAGCGTACAGTCCGATGGTAAAGAATGTCACAGGAGAAGGTCTCAGGGGTGAAAAACACGCTGCTAGCAAGAAATGTTCTTTGGAAAGGAGCGATTTTGTACAATAGCATTGTTGTTTAGTGAACTGGTGCCATATTAACTTTTGTTTTGTTTGTTTTTTTTGCCTAAAAACACACTGAAATGTCTCTAAATATAACAGTTCCACCAAGAAACAAACTATGAGAACATATATCAAAGGTTATGAATTAGATGTATAAGAGGATCATATTGAGCTCTTAATGTGTGTTTTCTAACTCATAGACAGCATCATAGCTACTAGCTTGACACTTGGACAACACCAAAAGTCTTTTGGAGTTAAAAACCAAAGTTGAAACTAACAGGAGCCACATGGAACAATGAAATGTTCCACAAATAAAACAAATGAACCATGTAGGTGTTGAACCAGTTCTTCAGTTAGTGGTCATAAATCTGTTTAGCACCCATTAGCCAGGGGAACTTTTGTTTTTAAGTGTAGAGGTTGTTGTGTTTCTCGGTAAAGGACAATGAAAAGTGTCTGATTTCTTTCCTCACGGGACGATTCAGTTAATCAGAACAAAAACAAGATATAAGTGCGACTTCAATGCCGAGGTCACTGCTTTAAATACAGCTTTTAAGGATGTGAGAACTCATGCTTGAAAGAACTTTTACTTTCCATTAGTCTCTTTATTATCTGCCTCTCCTGCTCCACTTCCACCTTTAAATGTACAGGTATTGTCACAGGCTGCTTTTACTCATATGTATTCCCACCATATCAGTTCTAGTGGGTGTTATCCAGCTCCAAACAAATCTTTAATCCAATTCAGATAGCAGGCACTCAAGTGTCGCAACAATTGTTCCCACAGTGTGAAAGTAAGCCACTATCTGAAAAACACAAGAGCTGCAAGACAAATGTGTGGCAGAGTGCCAGCGGTGGGAGGTACAGGAGCGAGGGGCCTGAGATTACAGACAAAGCAGGAGTAAACAGTGCCTTCAGATAAAAAACACGGCCGGGTACTTTTAACAATAGTTCTTTCCTGGCAGGGAGCGACAACAAAGCGCCTTCCTGTATGCGCGCCCTCTTGCATGCGCCCTCACTTCCTGTGGACGCTCAGACATGTGGCTCACCGCAGACGCATCAGCGCTGACCGACCCCACACGCCATCAACCTCTGACCCCTGCGCCGCTCTCTCTCACACAACAGTGCTGGAAGAAGTATTCAGATCCTTTACTACAAGTACAAGCAGTAATACAGCAATGCAGTACATACTCTGTTACGAGTAAAAGGTCTGCATTCAAAATCCTACTCAAGCAAAAGTACAGAAGTATCATCATAAGTAGTATTTTAGTGCTGTAGCTGGTGGAGGTGGAGCTGATTTTAACTACTTTATATATCGTTTGATATAAGTCTAGTTAGGTTTAAGTACAGTGGTTCTCAACCTAGGGGTCGGGTCCCCTCCAAAGGGTCACAAGATAAATCTGAGGGGTCGTGAGATGATGGGAGAGTAAAGAAGAAAAGAAATTTGTATGTATTGTATGGAATTTTGCCTTTTTTAAGAAATATTGGATAATTTTACCTTTTGGGGCCTCAAAAAGCTATTTAAATGAAACCACCTGAGATGTTTAGAGGGGAAACAACCAGTAAACCCCTGAAACGTGACAAGGGTCCCCAGTTAGACACTGCTTTTTTTGGAAAGGGTCATAAGCCAAAAAGATTGGGAGGTTTAATCGTTGTGTTTTGTATTTTATGAGCTTCTCAAATGTTTTTTTAGCTTAAAATACTAATTTGAACAGTAATTGTAGATAAATGTCATGGAGTAAAAAGAGCAACATTTGCCTCTGAAATGTACCTTAAAATTGTACTTGAGTAAATGTACTTTGTTACTTTCCACAGCTGGAAAACACACACTGTCCCATAAGACATCTATATCATCAGAAATTGTCCTCATTCCCACTCCCACTCATTGAATCCCGCTTTACTCGGCTGCTTCAGAACAGCACAAACATCTCAAGGGGCAAACAACTATCTAGAGAAGAAATTACGGTTCAAACTGGGTAACTGATTCATTGTGTTTGTCTTGCTTTTATAAGTTCTGGCAACACACAGTCGGCTGAGGAAAAAGCATATTTCTGGATGGCACCTCTCTATGGACACCAGAAAGCCTCTTTCCTTCTAAATCATTACTATAAATGACGTTTGTGTGCTCCACGCTTTTATGATTTCAGCCGAGGAGGGGGCTGAGGATCATAAAAAGAAAAGAGAAAAGGAGAACACAGGGCTTGTGGGTAATTACGGCGCAAAGTGGTAGGAGAGGGAGCGTTTGGGAAAGACTCTGGGCCCAGATGTGTGAGGAATGTTCTGGCTGCTGCAGCGTGCAGAGAGGTGGGATGGGTGGGGGGAGCGAAGACCAGTCGAATTACACAGCCTGCAGATCGTTAAAGAGCTGTCAAGCCTCCAGTGCTCTACTGTGTCTTTCACATCATCTCGCCGAGCAGCTACAGCCTCACCTTTCTGCCTGGAAGAGGTGGAACGTAGCTAAGTACATTTACTCAAGTACTGTGCTTAGGTACAGTTTTGAGGTGCTTAAGTATTTTCATTTTATACTACTTTATACTTCTACTTTACTACATTTTAGAGGGAAATATTGTACTTTTTAGCCATGCTAGCGGTGTGGCTCTGTAGGGATGGCAATGTTTGTCAGTCGGTTGATCCACCACTTTGATCCAGACTGAAATATCTCACGGATTAAGATGAAATTTTGTACAAGCAGTTCAGGTCCCCAGAGGATGAATCCTAGAGACCTTGGTGATCCTCTGAGTTTTCCTCTAGCGCCATCATGAGGTTGACATTTGTAGTTTTTGGTGAAATGTCTCAAAACAACTACTGGACGGATTGCCAGGACATCTGGCGCACATACTTATGTCCCCTTCAGGATGAATCGTAACCAATTTGGCGATCCGTTAACTTTTTATCTAGCGCCACCATGAGGTCAACATTTTAATCTGTCCAAAGCCAATGACATTCCCATCAGTCTCAGTCGTACTGTTTTGTGCTTATTAGCATGCTAACATACTAAATTAAGATGAATATGGTAAACATTACACCGGCTAAACATCATCATGTTAGCATCATTGTGGGCATTTTAGCATGCCAACCTTAGCATTTAGCTCAAAGCAAAGCTGTCCCTGAGTACAGCCTCACAGAGCTGCTAGCATGGCCATAGACTCTCAGGCTTGTTACTCCCCTACATTAATTTGACAGTTGTAGTTACAAGCTACTTTTGAGAGTGAGATTTTACATTAAAACATATGAGAAGCTTATAAGATACAAAACATTGTTAAAGACTAAATCAATGGTTCCCAAGGTTTTTGGCCTGAGACCTCTTACAAAATGCAGTGTCTACTTGGGGCCCCTTGTCACCTTTCTGATGTCTATGAGTGTTTCATTTAAATAAGTGTTTGAGGCCTAAAGAGGTCAAATCACCCAGACAGCAAAAATTTGAGAAAAGTCAAAAAAATGAATACAAATTTGTATAGCAGAACTTCATTTTTCTTCTTTCTTACTCCATTAATCATCTCACGACCCCTCAGCTGACCCTTTGGAGGAGGCCTGACCCCTAGGTTGAGAACCACTGGACTAAACTACATAACTATGTATAAAGTAGTTAAACCAGCTCCACCTCAACCAACAATATATCACTCACAGGGGTCATTTAAGGAGTACTTTTACTTCTGATACTTTAGGTACACAATACATCTGTACTTCTCCTTAAGTAGGATTTTGGTACTTTTACTAAAGTTAATGATCTGAGTACTTCTTCCACCGCTACAGGCAGCTGCATCACCGCAGCCGGTCCTCCTTGATCAATTTGGAACCGCAAGAAACTGAGTTATGTCTTCACACAGGCTACCCACAATGCACCTGGAGAGCTCAACCTGCGTCACAGGCAGATAGTCTCTTAAGAAAAAAAAAAAAAAAAGAAAAAAACACGCCCTCCATCTGCTTCTCATCATCCTCATCCATCTCCTCTTCCACCCCCCGCCCCTGTCATACGGACTCTTTCTCCCTCTCTCTGTTTCATGCTCTGCCTCGCTAACTCATCCAGCCCTCCACCACAACCTCTGGTGCTGTGGCATGGATAAATAGGCCACAACAGCTGGGTCTGACATTGGTCCCTGACCAGGACCACCCCTCCAGACCTGACCAACAACACTCCCTTTCCTTCCCCACCACCACCACCACCACCACCACCACCTCTCTGAGTCTGTGCCCACATGTTTTAAAGACAGAACTGAGAGAGAAGTTTTCCCCATTACTGGCTTTGTTTACGTAATGATTTATTTGGGTGTGGATAGTTTTTAATTCACTGAAATTCATTACCTGATTTTGATAAATAAGCGCATAACTGCTTAGTCTGAGCTCGTAAAAGGTTTGTTTACAGTTGCAGCAGAGTTTGTAGAAAAAGAAATCCAGGTTTTGAGTTATGACAGCGCTACAAAAATCTATTTTCCATGTTCCTTCTCGAGCGCTTCAGGGCCGTACACAAATATACCCAAAACGTACATGGTTCAAATAAATTCCTGATTGCGCCTTTAAGTTGAGAGCGTGTTGTTTGTTCAGCTGCTGAGGGCCTCAGAGAGAAACCCGGGGAGGCCGCGGAGAATTCATACCTTCCATTCATCACAGAGGAGAGGGAGCGGGGAGGAGGGAGGAGGATGTGGAGGGAAAAGAAAGAGCGAGGAAATGAAGAGACAAGAGTGTGTGTTTTTTTTTTCTGCTCTGCTGAGTAAGGAGAGAGGTAAGCTCAGCTTTCTGACAGCTGGGCTGTGAAACCTCGGCTCGACTGCTCATGCCTCATTCATGTGACCGTTTTCTACAAGTCACCTTAGGCCTGGTTAAGAGTCATTTCAGTTGTGCACTCTCACTGAGGATGTGTCGTTTCCATTTTTAGGACACTATTCAGCCCGATTCACGTTGCACATGCAACAACAATTTGGTTTCAACATGACTTTTGAATAGTTTGGGAAGTACTTTCTTTCTGAGTGTTAGATTAGAGATCGATACCACTCTCAAGTCGTTGTGTGAAGCGCAGAACTGGAACTGGACAGCAATTAGCTTAGCTTAGCACAAAGACTGGAAGCGGGGGGGAAACAGCTAGCCTGGCTCAGTCCAAAGTTTTAAAAAATGTGCATACCAACACCTTTAAAGCTCATATAGGTAATCCAGAAATCCAAAAACGACATGCTGTTTTAGGAGTTCCGTGCTGGAAAGATTTTGGGTGCGGTGACTTCCTGGAGTCTTGTCATTACAGTGAGGTGCATAGCCAGTGCATAGCCAGAGCCGCTCTCGTAATTGCCTCCTAGTTCTACCTCCTGACTTAAAGGTACCATGTGAAATTTCCTTGTAAACAAACAAAGCTCTGCATACATTCAGTGTTACTCACCAATTGCAATTTCCTCATTGTTGTTCTTGTTTTGAGCCTATTGTGTAATCGTAATTAAAAATAGATGTTTCATTTATAAAATGTCCATAACAATTCCCCATACCCCAAGGTGACGACTACTCATTGCTTAGTTTGTTCAAATTCTCACATTTGAGGCGCTGGAACCAGATAATATTTGGCATCTTTGCTTCATAAATGACTTAATCATTAAACTTGTTTGCGACTAATCTTTTCAGCACTAACTAAAGCTTCTATGTTAAAGACAATGTCTTGAAAGATTGTTCAAGAATCAACGTGACACAGAAACCTGTGAGTAATGTCTGGTTATGGAGTCACGCTAATGTGAAGACATACATGGACCATCTGGGTACTTATGGGAAACATGTAGTCTTCTTTAACAGTCTCTCTCACAGCTGTTATCATAACAAAGTAGTCATGGCATGTTACAGTCTGTTGGAAGCAGAACCTGCCAAATATGAAATGTTGCTATAGAGCTTCCAAATAAAATACAAAATAAACTGAAAATGCACACAAGAGGAAGATGACTAAACCCTGCTGCTGTGTTCATGTTGAAGCTCGACTGACTGCATCTTTACTGTCACTCCGCTCCCACTTCCCTAGTCATGTCCAAGGCCACGCCAGAGCCTTGCTTCATCCTGTTGTTAGTCACTTCAGTTGCACCAGCACTGCTATACAACTGTCTCATCAGCACTTCTCACTTCCTCAAAAATGAAAAACACGGCTGGATGGCTGACTTCAGATCAGAAAGAACGGGGCCGCTGTGGTCAAGGAATAATCCCAACCACGTGAACCCCGCTTTGCCCAGAACAGCTGTGAGCCCTGCTGATTCAACATAATACTAACGCTGTGGAGGGAATTTTTTTTACCATTTGACCATGTTTGGAGTAAAATATTTTGACATAATCACATTTGCTATCATACCAGCGCCTGTCGGAGCCGAGCTGAGGCCGGGGCAAAGGAACTGGGACAGGAAAAATAAGGAAAGGGCGGGAAAAGAAACCACACGGAGAGGTTGTTTTGAGAGCCCCAATCGTTTATTACCCTCGATTTTCAGGGGCTGAAATTTCAGCCTCGCTGTGAGGAGAAACTCGAACCGGCGGTCCAGCTGTCCACAGCCCGCCAGAATTGAGAAAACCTCCACCGCACACACTCTCCCAGACCCGCTCTCCCACCCTTCCCCTCCTGTCTCATCTCTCCCAGCCAGGTAATCAATGGGAAACGCACACCCAAACACAACATGGCTGTGAGAGGGATCAGGACGAGCTGTTGTGACACGTAGGCCCTACAAACAAATCTGTCGCTGGGCTTGATAACCATGTTCCCAGTTGTATGTTTTATGTTCCTTTGCTTGTTCTCACTCCGCAGCTAGAAAACACTGAGAGGAGGTCAAACATTTTCAAGCATAAAAAATAAAAAAAATCAGTAAATTAGTTCAAAGTGGTCTTCCAGCATGCTGAGGGGGATACGTGGCTGAAGAATTCCTGCGGTACCTTCAAGTGCCTCCAGTGTCACTGAAACAAGAGCATTTCTTGATTTCAAACGTGGTAGGACACCACATTTGTGGTATATCGTCTTGTTTTCTCGTTGTTTTCACAGAGGACACACAAAAACACGTCTGCAGGATAGACTCTCAGTCTGAACACAAATATGCAATAAAAAGAAAAACTGCAGAACTGAGTGTTTGGAAGGGGTCAAACCATCTATTATAAGCTGTTGCAACATGAAACAGTTGCAACATTTTATTCAGGCCTAAAGGAAAAAATTGATTTCAAAATGTTTTTGTGAAACATTTATGTATTTTAATACTTTTATTTTTGTATAGTATGTTTTTCATTTGCGTCAATACCCATGTTTATCCTTTTTGTTTTTCTGAGTTTTTATTTTGGTTTTTAAAATCTCTGAATAACACTCATAAGGCATTTTCGGATCAGAAGAACTTTTTCGTAGCTCTAAGAACAGTTGGAGGAGGAATGATTGTAGTTCTTATAACGCCATTTTGAGAGACTTTTTAAGCTCCTTCTTCAGAGCAGATACTCTCCCAGCACAAGAGGAACCTTGAGTGACGTAAATGTACGTTTATTGATCGAACACATAGGGCCAATGCAGCACCGGCAACCGCCATCTTTAAAAACCTGTGTAACAGCTCGTAATGGTAGCCTTAAAAAATGGACCAAAACACGGAGAAAAATGGACCGTCAGTGAAGTCCAGGCTTTATTGAGCGTATATGCGTCGAAGGGGAAATATGTGATTTTGACCCGTCACAGCAAAATATAAAAATCTTGTGTGTGACGTTGCTATACCAACCACCGGCCGGTTTATGTCACTTCAGCGTTCCTATTGGTGGTGCGAATGCAAACAGAAAAAAAGCTCAGGGGGAGCTCCCCAGAACAGTTTGGTCCGAAAACACCTATTGTCTCCCACCTGTGGTCCCAATTACCCTATCAGGTCACCGCCCTGAAAAGGACCAGGCCAGATATTATCTCTTCATTTAAAACCCTGATAAAAGACCCGCGCTGACATCAAAACCAGCCTTTTTTTTTTGTTTTTTTGTAACTAATAAAGGCTTTTTTTAAAAAACACAAAAAAACTCCATACTCCTGTTCCTCTACATGTGAGTGTATGAAGTTTGGTCTTTTGAGAATTAACTTTCTCTGCTTTGTTTAAAAGGGATCACGGTCTGCCGGCCCAGAAACTCTCTTTTCTTTTCTGTATCTAGCACAGAAGGAAGGAAGGCCACTCTGACCGCACACTGACTCATTATCAATGGCCCTGTCACACACAGGGAATTAGTAACCTTGGGCACCGGACAATGAGGAGTTGTCTAAACTTGCTTGTCTTATCAGTCTCCTCTGGCAGTCAGTCTGTATCTAGGACACTTATCAACAGGTCTTCTCAGGAAAACTCTCCCACAGTCTCCTCCTCTCCTCAGCTCAGAGACAAGAAAATACAAGTTACCATGGCAACATGAAGTTAGCTTTGATCTGGGATCTTCAAATCAGCTCTTTTTTGTGTGTGTTATTTAGCCTCCTACACTTTTCACATAAGAGAAAGAGTTACTTAAAACTACACCTGGATGCACTCAGTCAGTTTTAATTTCACAGATGAATTTTGTCATGTTTTTTTTTTTTTCCTTCTTGTAAATACAGATGGCGTTTTGGTCTCGCTGAGTACAGTCTGTACTTTCCTTCAAACTAAACATTAGAGAGGTGCAGCACACATGTGCGACTTGTTCATGAATGTGAATATGACTCTCAGAAACAGCACTGCAAGCTTTAAACACAACACTGACATATTTTTAGCTTAAAAGGTTGTTACAGTGAACAGTTGCCTATTTACACATCCAGCAGACATGGAGACACATTCATTTGGAGTCGTGTTTGTGCTGTTTTGGTCCCTACCAACTCTTG
The DNA here is from genome assembly GCA_008360985.2 of Macquaria ambigua. Classification (NCBI taxonomy): domain Eukaryota; kingdom Metazoa; phylum Chordata; class Actinopteri; order Centrarchiformes; family Percichthyidae; genus Macquaria; species Macquaria ambigua. The sequence goes on from VMKM01002509.1 coordinate 49,815, forward strand.
AGTGAAATATCTGGCTTTTTAGCTGCTAAATGTTCCACTATGTTCACCAGCTAGTTGCTAACTTTGTTGCTAACAGTGGGTTTATCTGAGTTTTTTTGCTGAAACCATCTGCCTGCTGTGGCTTGCAACCAAAGTCAATCAAAACAGTAACATTGCGGGCTGTAAAACCAAAACAATTAGCTGAAAGATGCTAAAATGCGCTGCAGAGTCGGGCGATAATTCTCCCTTTTCAAATTACAATCATTTGATTCGTTGTTAATATAAAAATATGAATCAGTGCAGCTTTAAAGGTACCCTGTGGCATTTTTGAGCACTAGCAGCGCTATGAAGCAATGTTTTGATGCACATGTTTCCATTTTGTTAGCATCTCATGCACTACTAGCAGGCCACACAGGGAACCACATTTATGCACTGAATGCAAGCACGCAGGTGACACAATACACATTCCTGGTGATGGTTTCACGCTATTCCACTGATCAGCAGTTCAACGCATCAAGAAATGTGGCAATACGCTGACAAAAGGCAGGGAAGAAGAAGATGCTGCTGATGTAAACATGTCTGTAAACAATAGATTTCGAAACATTTAAAAAACTGATTGGCAAATGTTTTATGAGGAAGGAAATGCGTTTGTTAGGCCTTTAGGATACACAATCTTGGAAAGAAGCACACACTCAGTGTCCATTTTATTAGGTACACCTGCAGTCTAATGGAATCCCATACAACTGTTCTGCCATAAAGTTACTTTTATGATGCCTCTAATGTTCAGTTTTTTTACGCTTTCACAGAGGTGTTGATTCAATTCTATGTTTTAGCATTGAGGTCATAGTTAGTGGTGGTGTTGTACTGGACTGCATTATATTCAGAGGTGTTTCTGCCTGTATGTAAATGGGAAGGACAAAGAAATTGCAACACCTCTCAATGAAATATAGTCCAGTACAACACTACCTTTAACTATGACCTCAGTAATTAGCATATAATTACACATAACCATAAACGGGACAATTTGAGCTTTGTTAAGATAGATGTTATGGCAGGACTGTTGTATTGGACTGCATTAGATTGTACAGTTGTACCTAATAAAGTGGGCACTGAGTGTATATAAACATAACCGTGTATGATAGGACACCTTTAAGACATACAATTAAGGTGTCCTCACACAAATATGTTGCTTTTAACTAACAGCATTTGCTTTAACCTCAAGAACATAATCACATTACAGTAATATAATCAAATGTATGGTATTTAATTAGTCTCCTCTGCATCAGTTTTCATTCCCTTAATCACATTTTTTGATTTGACATGAAGCACCCACAGACTCTTAATGACTATAAAAAAGTGCTAACCTGCTGCATATGTTAAATACCGCAAAATATGTCACTGTAAGTGTTTTGTTCAGCTCTAGGGGGCCTGCTGCCTGGATGCTGTTGTTATGGAAGTCGGTGGTGGTGGTGGTGGTGGTGGTAGCGAGTGATCAACAAGTGCCAGAGCAGAATGAAGGGCGGAAGAGGGTACAGGGGAGGAGGAACGGGGTTCATTGGCCAGCAGATGTTTCAGCTTTTGGGTTTTGGCTAGAAAAGGGCAATTAAGAGCTGCTCTTAATGAGGCTGGCAGCCACCCCATAAACTGTCTGGTTCGGTGAAAGAGTTGCTCATTAGACGGAGCTGCCCAGAAAAACGCCCACCCCCCCTACACCCAACACCCATCACCTCCACCCTTACTGGAACAGGAAGTGATGGATCAGACATTTGAAAAATTGTATGCTAGAATCGAACAAAGTTACTTTATGTTATGTCTGGCTTTGCTGACATTGAATCCTGTGTGTGTGTGTGTGTGTGTGTGTGTGTGTGTGTGTGTGTGTGTGTGTGTGTGCATGTGCGTGTGCTTGAATGTGTGTCCTTGTGTGCCAGCATGTTTGTTGTGCGCCAGGCCAAGTGTGGTAATGATGCACATTTTCCATGAGGTAGCTAGCTTGCTGTGTACCTCCAGCATTAAAGCCTCAAACAGCCAAGCTGAACATTACTGATGAGAATGGCAACATTAAAATACCAAAACCAAAAATAGACCCCGCTATGATCCGCAGATCTTGTTTTCCCACCCTCAATTTCTGTGCACCATAAATGTCTAATTTATCTAACAAAGAACAAGAAGCAGAGCAGGGACTCTGGCTTACAACACAGCCGCTGGTTATAGCAGCCAGACACAAACACACACACACTGACTTTCTTTACTCCAAAGGTGCACTCGCCTGATCTCCGGTCTGCCCCATGCCTCCAGATCAAGTGCAGGGACTCCAGTGGTGGAAAGTAACCAAGTACATTGACTCAAGTACTGTACTTAAGTGCAAATTTGTCTTTGAGTATTTTCTTTTAATGCTACTTTATATTTCTACTCCATTACATTTCAGAGGGAAATATTGTACTTTTTACTCCACTACATTTATTTTGACAGCTATAGTTACTAGTTCCTTTACAAAATAAGATATGTATTGCATACAAAACATATGCAGAGCTCATAAAATGTTTTGTAATAGATTAAACTGCCCAACAGTGTATAAAATTACAGCTGAAACAATAAGTCAATTAATCGATTACTCAGTGGACAGGAAATTAAAACTAAATGATTAATCTTTTAAGTCACTTTTCATGGTTCCAGCTTCTCAGTTTGAGAACTGATTTTTGTCATCTTAAATTACATTAAACTAAATAATTCTGAGGTTTGACTATTGGTCGGGACACTTTGGCTTTTTGTAATTGTGACGGCATTTCTCACTGTTTTCTGAAATTTTATGAACCAAACGATTGATTGATTAATTGAGAAAATAATCGCCAGATTAACCCCTAATGAAAACAGCCATTAGTTTCAGCCATATATAAGACAGCTGCACCTTAATAAACTACAACAGTGAAATGATGATATAACAGTCACAGGGGCATTTTTCTGCATTGAGTGTACTTTTACTTTTAATACTTTAAGTCAGATTTTCAATGCAGGGCTTTTACTTGTAAAGGAGCATTTTTACAGGGTGGTATTTGTACTTTTATTTAAGCAAAAGGACCTGGACACTTCCTCCACCACTGAGGGATTCTCCACTCTCACGCTATCTGGTGCGGCCTGTCCCCGGACCTGTCTGGCATCAGGAGAGCTTGGAACAACGATCCCTATTGAGTCTTGACAAAAACTAGGTCATTTGCAAGGCTCTCACTGGACACGTGCAGTGGAAAGAAAATAAACGGGGAGATGAATGGAGCTCGACTGGAGGTGGACGAGCTTCCTGCGAGGGTCACAGAGGGATGCTGAGAGGGAGGTTAAGATAATGCAAAGTTGTGATAATGTATTGCCGTTTCTGTTAAAGCTGTGGAGATAATCATGTCTCTGATATCTAAGTCTTTCATTGCTCCGTATATTTTGCATGTGATGTGGCTCTCCAAGTTTCCTCCTGGTGGGTTCAATAACATTTATCTCATCTTATAAATCATGCAGGAATACCAAATCTCTTTCATAATGCACCCCCCTTTATCTCTATAGTCCCTGCAAGCAGGCCCCGGATAATGTCTGATAGCAATTAGGCTTCAGAGGACTTTATAAACAAGTCAGTCACAACACATATGACCTATTGTTCACATCACACTGAAGCCTAAAACAAGTTTGCGGCACACATGTTGTTGTCATCACCACTAAGACTGGGCTTCTAGAAATATGTGGTGGAAACCAGCCGTGCAGGAAGTGAGAAGAAAAACGCTCACATGAGAGACAGGAAATCAGGTGACTATGAGGAAAAAAACCCCCAAAACAATACAACTCTAGTGTTACAGTAGAAATCCTGCTTAGAATTAGTTTTTAGCGCCAAACAAAGCAGCACAAAAATGATCACACTCACACCTGAAAGCGCCATATTTCTCAGTTCTCAGTCAACAGCCCATAGACTTATGGAATCGATCCCTGCCCCCACATCCTCCCTTCGCCATGAGCCTGAGGCGTATGTCTGCCAGATGTCCAAAGCAAAGAGAGGGGATATAAAAAGGGCTGAAGACTGCCAGAGGTGTCTTATATCGGAGGAATTATTATCCTAATGATATAACATAACACATGCCGTCAGTCCCTCCAGGAGTAACAACCCCCTGATCTATATTAGAGCCACGTCCCTTTCATTTAGCTGACCTTTCTGGAAAAGCAGGAGGTGGAAGATGACGACGAGGATTTTCCTTTTCCATCCAGGACTAGTCCACCGTCCGCCTGTACCTGAGAGAGTACAAAAAGATCAACGCTTTATCTTATTTTTTTCATATACAAAGTTGTATTTTCAGCAATAACAACAAAGTTCACAGACAGACAGACAGATAGATAGATCGATCACAAAAACAAAACAAACAGGATGAGGACAGTCAAAACTGTACTGTAGGAGTAATAGTAGTAGTAGATAATAGTAGATGTGATGTGTTTGTATGGTAAGGTGCTGCATACCATACAAACACATCACATCTACAACCATTTAGTGTGGAAAAATTATTTAAAAAATGTAAATGAAGTCCTCAAGTTTATGATTCCAAAATGTGTTATACTTAAAACACTATTAATAGATTTTTTTAACCACTTGGCGGCAGTGGAACAAGCTGTAAACACGACATTGACACCACCTTTTAAATTGACATGGTGAACATGTTAGCAAACAGTCACCATTTGAGACATCCAACAGACACAGAGCAATGCTAGCATTCATTTAGAGTCGTGTTTCTGGCCACCTGACCCAATATTCACTCTTCATTTAGCTTAATTTCGGTCTCCACCAACTCCTGGTCTTGTTAGTTGCTAAATGCTCCACTATGTTCAGCTAGCTAGTCGCTTGGTGTGCCTCGTTCTTGTAGATAATAACGTTACATAGTGTCAAGTAAAGTTTAGAAATCGTCTCTGAACGCACCCGGGGGGAATAAAAGGATGCACCACTATTGGACAAAGTTGCCTGCAGTTTCCTGTGAGTGGAGTAGATTAGCAAGTCGCTAAACAAGCTAGCAGTGAAGCAAAGACAAAAAGAAAAACAATTGTTGGCCCGCCGTAAATGTAAGAGTGAGTCCTGCTGAGTAAAATAACACAAGAAATGGTTGACTGAGATTGAGGAGAAAATCCAGAACAAAGTAAATAAACAAGTTAAAGGTAAAAAAGTGCTGGAGGAGAAGTTGTATAAAGGTTTAACCATCACAACATCCAGGTTATTTGTATTTCTGTACAAGTTACGGGAATACAGATGTTTATGTTGGACTGCACATGGCTCTGAGTAAAGTGTGTTAACCATAACCTCATTCTCTGTTTCATCTTCTCTTGTAGATAAAATTTAATGCAACACCTCTCTGATTTCTGTAAGACGGAAACCTGCAAAACTGAAACCAAAGTTTTACCAAAAATAACATGTGGAAATTGTGGTTCTGTGTTATCTCCGTCTAAACTGAAGCAAACAGGTGAAAAAAAACATTTCCTATCAAGACTGAAACTAAATTACCTTCCCTATAGACACACACACGACTGGGGCTGCACCTGATGATTATTTTCGATTAATCGTTTGGTTTAAAAAATGTCAGGAAATATATTTTAAGAAACTCCATCACAGTTTTCAAGAGCCTAAGGTGACGTATTCAAATGTCTTGTTTTGTCTGTCCAACAGTCCAAAACCCAAACATATTCAATTTATTATTATAGAAGATTAAGAGAACCAACATATATTCACAATTGGAACCAGAACGGAAGATACAGCCACTGAATTTTTGGCATTTTAGCTTAAAAATAACCCATGCAGTCATGGCACTGACTCTCAGGTCAGTGCCCTGAGCTCATCATTTCAATCAGGGGTTAGTCTGATTATTGGCCAATAAATAAATATGTTGGGGACTGAGAAAAGTCTCCTGTAGACTCCTAGCTACACCCCTGCTTATTTAGCTAACACAAGCTGATATAAGTAAATAAAGATGGCTGAAATCTGTCCTTGAGCTTGTGTAAGTTTTTGTAAACTATATACATGTAGGGAAACTCAATCGAGTGACTTGACTGGAGCTGTACCATGTAGCACACATGTATACAGATAGTAGATGGATATCTACCCCTCAGCCCCTAGAGCATTTCAGTGAATGGATGAGGAGGAGGGTAGACAGTACCTGACATTTACTTAGTACCGCAGGATAGACAGGCCATTGTCTTTGCTGAAATGAGAAACTCTGCCGCAGAAGGGCGAATGGGGGAGAAAGAGGGTGGTGTCAGACAACCTGATATCAATCTAATGAAATAATAGCAAGCGCTCTGATGTGGATATCTGGGATATCTAGACTTTATACCCCATTGACAGAGTCTTTTTCGACCTTGGGAAGCGTAGAGACACAAAGAGGGTGAAACAGTAAAACGATGCGTTGAACTCTTGTGCACTCACTTTCACTGCCTCAAAAGGAGATGACACATGTCAAATAAAAAAAACAAAAATCCCCAGAGCCTGAAACGTCTTCAGATGTGACCACAGATAGAGATTTCAAAGGTCTGGTTGAAGTGGCACTGATTAACCTCACAGGCCTAAATGATCAATCCCTGGCGGTTGTTTTTCTGATTATCTGTTAATAACTAATAGAGAGGTAAACAACAAGAGAGAGAGACAAACAGCACATATGGCAGGCAGAGACAAACATATAAGGTAAAGCCCCAGCCAACAGCACAAGCTGTCTCCTGATCCGTCCCCGCAGTGTCAACAGCTTGGATTACTTTCCCGCGTCCGTGCAGTCTACCAGACCAACAGGCTTCCAGAAAAACAGCACGAACCACTCAGCATCCATCAGAGAAAAAAGAGGAAGGGAAAGAAGAAGTCGAGAGCTGGTGAAAGGAAGTGAGACTGAGGCCAACGAAACATCTGCTCCAGATCCTTTTTAGTGGAGTCCGTCCCCTTCTCGCAGAACGTTTTGTTTGTCCATGGGTCAGGAAGACAAGCCAAACACACAAACACAAACACACAGACACAAAGAGACGCTCAGAGATGTGTGCACACCCAGGGAGAAGTTAATAAGTCAATAGGACACGGCTCCATATCTTATTGGGCCTTGTCTTAGCGGCTCGTCCAGGAAAATAATAAACGGGACTGACACAAATCAATGTTATCTTGAGGGGAGAAGGAGCGAGCCAAAGAGCCAGAAAGAACAAAGGAACAAAAAGGAGGAGAAAAAAGGAGGGAAGGGGAGAATGAAAAGCCCCCTTCTGACTCGCAGTGACCCACATACATTTGCCCAGCTTTTCTGGGGCTCGATCTCTCTTGGCAACCGGCAGCCTCTGTGAAAGAATCCCAGCGTTCAGCCAAAGGCAAAGCCCATGTGAGGGGAGGGGAGGGAGGGGAGGGAAGGATGGCAGAGCGAGAGAGAGAGAGGGAGGTGTGGACGGGTGGACACCAGACCCCTCCTTCTCCTCCTCCTCCTCCACCTCCTCCTCCCGAAGGCCCGTTGCTCCTGGTGACCAGCGCTCAATGGATTCCTCTAGATCCAAGAGGCCGAACTAACACAGCATGCAGCGGTGGAAGAAGTATTAAGATTCTTTATTTAAGTAAAAGTACTAATACAATAATGTAGAGACACTCCCTTACAAGTAAAAATCCTGTGTATAAAATCTTACTTGAGTAAAAATACTGAGTTATTATCAGCAAAATGTACTTAAAGCATCAAAAGTAACTTCTTATTTAAGTTCTGCAGGACATCAAACATCCTTCGAAGGCTGCATTTGAAAACCGAATGCGTCATAGCGGCGCGACAAGGGTGCCTCATTTTGAAGGCTCCTTGAAATGCGCCTGAGAAATTGTAGGATCAAACAGCTGCATCCAAGATTCATAGCGCGCAACAGAATATGGCGTCCCCAAACATAATGTCAACAGCGGCTGAGCTGGATTACACTTTTAAATGTAAGTATTGGGTTACAACTCACTCAAATAGCTAACAATACAAATGTTAAAAAACCAACGGGCCTCAAAAACCTCAAACCTCAACTGCAGCTGTCAAGGTTGCTAGGCGACAGGAGCGGCGCTTCATGACGCTGGTGACGCAAATAGAAAATCCTCCGTAGACCAGACAGTCTCATTTAACAACGCTCGGTTTGGCCTTCGTGGTCTACAAAGACCACACCTTCGTAGACCGCGTATTTAGAAGGATGTGGCCCCTGAATTAAGACACAGTTAAAGACTCCACAAGAGTTAAAGTAAAAACAACAGTTATGCTAACAGTAATTCAACAGTTACTCAGAATGTTGCATTAGCAACACATTAGCTCCAGACAGCTAATATAGTGGCTAGCTTGGTTAACTAGCAGTAAGCTAATCATGGAAAAACCTAATTCTACTAAATCACAAACCAACAATCACAAAACAGCTGGAATAAAAGGAGCACATAAAGATAATGCTCCAAAAGGGAGCAGATGAAAGATGCCTGTCAATATTTGCTTGGTCACAGATCTGACAAAATGGCGGACGCAACAATGTCAGTTAAGCTCATGGATATATAAAGAAAAGTGGATACAGCGTCGGAGGCGGGGCCCGGTTCAATCCTATGAAAGCTGCTCAGTGGCACATGAAGCCAAAAAAGTTTGACTTCCCTGTTATAAAATTACCTGGATCTTCTACATAACTTCCGCATTGTGCGGCCCATAGAGCGAGCGCACTAGCTTTTCCTTTAACCCCGCCTCCAAACCGCTCTGTCTCTGACTCACTCACATGAATGGCAGTGACTCTATAACTCTGGATTCGGCGATTTATGCAGCTTTTAGGACATAATGATTTAAATAAGGGCTATTTAAGTGTTCTGGCTAGTTGTTGTACCTCAATGTAAGTCTATGGAAAAAAATCTCTTGGAAAAAAAAAAGTCTCAAAAAAGTCTCAGTGTGCATCACGTGACAGACTCGGAAGTTGTAATTACACGGTTTGGCCACTATGTCAAATTGGCTTCAATTGGCGCACTTCCTGGGGTCTTGGTTAAGCTGCTATAGAACTGTGGTCGTGGTTGCTAAGCAACAGAATGTTCAACTGAAACCAACTGCTGGTGGCAGAACAGGAAAGAATAAAAAACAGTTGTGAACTGATGTAATATACTCTACTGTGTTAAAACTATCACTATTTGTTACTGATTGTTAATAATAGGCGTATGCACTATGCATGTTTTCGTACAACTAATAATAGATTTGAGAAAGTTATAGGGTAAAACTTGAGCTTGTTGTGTCTAACACTAGGTCAAAATAAACATATTCTAGTAAATTATGAATAAAGTACGCCAAAATCATTGGCAATCATGTTTTTTTAATGTTAAATCTGACAGCTGTCAGATAAATGTGGAGTAAAAAGTACAATATTTCCCTCTAAATGGTAATGGAGTAGAAGTAAAAAGTGGCATAAAATGGAAATACATACAAGTACTTCAAAATTGTACTGAAGTACTTGAGTAAATGTACTTAGTTACTTTACGGCATTCATTCGAGCTGCTAGGCGCTGATCTGTACCAATCAGTAGGGTGGTGGAAGAGTAAAAATGTGATGATACTCAACTTCTAGTTTTATCACTTATAAACAGTTGTTGTGTACATTTCTACGCTTTACCTTTCTTCAATCCAAGAGTACGAGAAAGAGAGATGGATGGCACACTGGTTTTCTTGGTACAGAGCAGCAGCTGCAATCAGCGAACAAACTGAAAGAGACCAGTAGAAGGGTTTTAATGGGGCATTTGATTGGGGTGTCCAGACTGGTAGCCTAATGATGGATGAATGCGGAGCCTTCTAAGCGACAGTGACATAATCAGAGAGCTGTAGGTCAGCTAGTGACAGCTGAGTGGCTGGAGAAAGAGCCCTTTCAGCCCCAACGCTCACGGACGCTGATCCAAGTTCATTAGCAGTCAGACTGGCTACAGGGCCTGCTGCAGGCTTCTCCAAGCCACACATGACACACACATACACCCACCCACACACACACACACCCACACACACACACACACACACACACGTATCAGCATGCAAAGACGCACTGAACATCACATCACAAGCAGCTTTTTCTTCTTAAAGTGAATCAGTTTTTGTTCTTAATGGTCCAAGGCTGTGATTTTTCTCCCCTTTGCTCGCCTTTTAATGGCTCTGGCAAAGCGTTTTATCTATAAACAATAAAAGGTTGGGGCTAAAACATTTTTCTCTGGTTTGGCCCCTTCACTACTAATCATCTATACACTCTCCCCTCTTTTCCTGCCATTAAGCTACGATGGAGCCAAACCCGCAGCCCAGCCAAAGAACCTGATAGTCGTGGAACCCATGCAGCTCTCCCCCCACCTTGGAATGCATTTCTGCTGCGCTGCACTTTTCACCATCCAACGGGGAATGGATGCAAACACCCCCCAAAAAAATCCAACCCGCACCCACCCACTCAGACGCAAACACACCACCACTTGCTTTTGAGCAATTGCCCTCCAAACCTCATCTGCCCTCCAGTACGCGCCTATAAGAACTACACAAACAGTGGTGGAAAGTAACTATTTACTCAAGTACTATACTTATGTTCAATTTTGATGTACTTTACTACATTTCAGAGGGAAGTATTGTACTTTTTACTCAACTACATTTATCTGACAGCAGAGAATGCATGAGAAACAAAAAACGCATAATGCTTATATAAAATACAACATATATAAGATTAGACTAGTGATTTCGAACCATTTTGGCTTGTGACTTCTTACAAAAAAGCAGTGCTCCTTGTCTTTTTTCAGTTTTTAGCAGTACTTTCAAAGATACATTTCCACTCTAAACTCTTATCAGATGGTTTTACTTAAATATCTGTTCAAATTATCCAACATTTTACAAAAAGCAAAGATTAGAGAGTCCAAAAAATGAATACAAATTTGTGTAGCAGAACTTTTTCATACTTTTTTTCTTCTTTCCTGCCCAATTAATCTCATGACCCTTCAGATTTACCTTGTGACCGTTTAGAGGGGCCTGACCCCTAGGTTGGGAACCACTGGACTAAAGCACCTAACTGTATATAAAGTACTTAAAACTTGCTCCATTTAGATTAACTACACTAAAATGCTGCTTACCCATTGTTGAATCAGTATTAATCTAACAATGTCAGTCACAGGGTCCACTTTATTGCAGAACGGGGACTTTTACTTTTGATACTTTAAGTACATTTTGCTGACAATACCTCTGTACTTTTACTTAAGTAGGATTTTGAAAGCAGGTACTTCTTCCACTATACTGCTGACACCATATCTCAGGATTTAATAACACACTTTACACAACAGGCTCACACACACACATACAAAGAGCCACAAACACTCACACCCTTCTCCTCATAAATGACCACAACTGAACAGAGACAAATTCCTCCCCCATCACACTTTTCAGCTTTCCCAAACCGCAGCAGCGCTCATGGAGAAAACGACAGCTTTGGCCAGACATTCGCTCTGGCCGTTCACCCCGGCATGTGATCTTGTGTTTCAAAGTCAACACAATGTGAAGACCACTTCGCTTCACCTGCAACCCACACTCGCTCCCACCAACTACAGCACATCCTCTCCGGTGCATCTTTCACCCCCTCGTTTTAATTTATGCCTCCCACCTACTGTACTCAACTCACTTCTTCCATCCCGCCTCCGAAACATGCCGACCCCACATCTCTCACGAGTGGGCCCACAAACATGCACATCAATTTGGTTAGCAGTGGAGAACTCGGAAGGTGTTTGTACTGAAAATAACTCAACTGTGCGAGCTAACTGTCTGTGCTTTGAGAGTGAAAATGGGAAAGCATGGAGTGAAGAGAAAGAGGGAGGGGTGAGTTAGGATTAGAGAAAACGAGATGAGAGGAAGGAAGAGCAAAAATAGACAGAAAAATAGACAAAGAAAGAGAAAGAAACAGGGGAGATAACTAGAGTGTGACCTGCATCCTGACAGCGAAGCCCCACAGGTCCTGTGGGAACTATTCTACTGCCCCCTGGTGGTGCACAACACAACCCTCCCAATATTGATCCCTGAAACATACCTCTTTCCCACACTGCAGTAACACCATGCACTCTTCATTCACTCTCTCTGTGATGACTCAAATTATACACCGCACTGGTTCTATAATTACACAGACCCTAATGTGTATACTTCACATCAGAAGACAACTCGCCCACGCTCAGGTTTGACTCGGAGGAGCTGCAGTGTCCCCCGTGTGACGGCGGGTTTCCACACCCTGCCACTCTATACTCGCATGTACTCGCCTGCAGTGCAGCAGAATATTTCATAAAGACATCAACTAGGTTATGACCTGATTATAGATGCAATGAATGTGCAGGCAAAGAAAAAAAAAAGACACCCAATATACCTGAGACTGTTCCCCCACCCTGGGGCCTGCCATTGTGCCATGGGTGTGTGTATTGTACAGTCATCTGAGCGTGTGTCTTGGATGTAAATATGTGAGAATTATTTGCAGTGGCGTATTCTAAACAGGGTATAAAAAATGTATCATGTATCTCAAAACGTACAACTACCACTAAAATTATGTATAGGATTATCAGGGGGGTGATTTTAAAGCCAGAACGTCAGAAAACCATTTAAATTTAACCATTACATTTTTATAAAATCTGCCACTTCAGAACAAACCTGAAAAACATTGCCTGAACTTCACTTTATCTTATACCTTTGATTTAATTTTGCAATACGTGGGATGTTATAAGATGTTTAATCCATCAGAATCCTCCTAGTGTTCTAGAGCCAAGGGGAATATTAGGAATATTTTACACATCATGGCTAATTAAACTGTAACTTAAACCATAACTGCTCAGTAAACATGCAACTGTTCCCTTTGGATAGCTAATTTTTTAGCAAGGCTAGTTGTGTAGTTCTAAAGATAGCAACGTAGAGCAGAGGTCCAACACTTCTTGTCAACTCTTGGATCGATGCGGTGGTGCCATCAACAGGTGAAATCTGACGCTGAACTATAAATCAGAACCTACATCAATCTCATCAAGTATAAATCCAGCTTGAGGCTTAGCTCTGTCTGGGAGACATTCCCAAAGGCAAAGCTTAGGAAAGCGGGTGTGTGCTGCTCTTTATCTGAGGTGGAAAAGTCAACCAAATGTATGTTTGCCAAGCCAGCCAGTCAGTCCTTATCACTAAAGCCTTCTCTCTTGTAAAACCAAAACACACAGATTGAAAACACTTCAGATAAAGCATGGCTCTCATCTTTGTTTGTCCAAGTAAGGCATGAGGACAACCTGGTTGGTTTGGCAAATGTACACGTCTGGTCAACTTCCCCACCTCTGAAAAGTAGCAGTGTACAATCGCTTCCTTAAACGTTTTAATGGAAATCATGCAGTGGATGAGACACTCAGACATGTGGCTAAACCTACACTGTGCTTAGGCTCAGCTGTGCTTTGAGCTGGATCCTATTGTTCTCAAAGTGTTAATAATATATATAATGAATGTGGAGGGACTGTGTCAGAGGCAGTGCCAAAGGGGACTACGCTGAGGTTTACAGCTTAGATGGATGAAAGCTGTGTATGAATGAAGAGCTGAGCCTGATTAGCAGAGTCCGATATGTCCTAAAAATGGCCGCCGTACAAAGGCTTTTCCTCTGGTGCCACCCTCAGGCCAGACTTTACATTTGTTGCCCTACTAGTGGTAAGTATCTAACTTTAATAGGAAGTTGTCTTTCAATTTTTCTCCCAACCAACATTTCTTTCTGGTCTGCAACGACCATCGCAGCCTTACAGCGACTCCAGCATGACTATGTACTTTTTGTCGTAACCCACAAAACCCTGAAACTTGAGTGTGTGTTTGTGTCCCTGCTCATTTGCGACGGTCACAAGTGTGTCTTCCGACGTAGGTGTACCTCGTTTCCACGTACCGATGCTGGTGTGCTTAAACGAGTGCGTGTTGTTATGCAACTGTGGGTTTTTTTCCTCTGCTTTTCCTATGGGCCCATAAGCACTGTGGGGTCTTTCCCCCCCGGCCCGCAGCTGAGCAGGTTATAGGCTCTGGCTGCAGCCGGGGGAAACATAATGGTCTCATTGACTCAATCACAAGCTCTGACCTGCCAGCCTGCCAGCTTTGTGAGCAAGCTGCAGAGTGAGCATTATTGTAAAAAGGCTTTTAAAACCGCTATTAAGCCACATTAGGTGTGTGTGTGTGGTGGTGGGGGGATTTGAACAGGAGGGTGGTTGTTTTTACATCTTTTCTTAGAAGAAAAAACACTGGAAAAAACTCAGAATATATTGTGGGGTATTTCACTTGTTTTATAAAACCAAGACAAAAGAATAATTTTGCCGACACGCTTGATGGAAAAAGAAATCATGAATCACAGTTTATATGCCTCTTTTCCTTGTGTGGTTGCTTGTTTATTGCTGATATAACTCAACGCGGATCAATATTTTGATTCTGTTGCTGCGTGGTCATGTGTTAGGTGTGTTAGTATGTGTACTTGCACTATATAATCACTGACAAGAAAATATGTTTTAACAAAGGTTTGTGTATTAGATCTAACACCTGACGTGAGGTGTTGTTTAATGAGAGCAGGCAAGCAAATTAATTAAGTGTCCTTAACTATGACTTAATGTAGCTCCAGTATCACTGTCTAAATTATGATGAGAGTACACCACATCCATCTTATACGGCCAAGATGCACCGAGCCAAGAGCAAAGAACTAGCTGGTCTGATGAAAAGCTTCGCGTCATCTCATGTTTTCTATTAAAGGCCAACGTGCATGCTCGCTCTGTTCTCTGTACTCCCAATCCACAGGTGAATTCAGGTGCACATTACTCTTCCAACACGATTTCTCCACTTCTGTAAGCCCCCCCTAGTGGTGAAATGTGTTAAGTGCAAGAAGAAATGAACAGATGGAGGCAGAAACAAAAGGAAAAAAACAAACTAATTGGGTGAAATCAATGATTCGCTAGGCTAAACAAAGCGTTCAGACAGATATCAGCGTTACGCACAAAAAAAAGCAGACCCCTCATTCATTTTAATGAGGCCACTCCGTTGATGCAATGCCAAGGCAAAAAAAAAAATCACAGGATCGTCTGACGCAATGCGACATCAGCTTTGGCCTACTAAATATGTGCGAGCGCACATTCCTGGTAGATTATTACTTTGTAATGTGAACGCTGCATCTCTCGCTATCATCAAAGAAAGATAACATGATGGTCATCTTGATTACTCTCCAGAGTTGTGAATTACTTCTTTGTATTATTATAAACAGCTGTTCAGTGTTTTCCCACCTGATAAGCCTTCAAACTCATGCATCTGTTACTCAACCTGGACTTCCAGGGTCATATTTTTAACCATTTCACCGGTACCTGAAACAACACTTCCACCACTATGGCAAGCCCTTTTAACATTAAATCAGTAGGGCTGACTAGTAGCGATTTAGTTTTCACTAGTGGAAATTACATTTAGACATGTCAAAATGTCATTTTGACATGTCGAAATGTAATTTAAGATATCTGTAAAACAATTTTGACATGTTACAAATATATTTTCACATGTAGAAATTACATTTTGACTAGTCAACACTGATTTACAGATATCTTTAATTTAATTATAGATATCAGTAATTCCTTTGTCACTAGTAAAAATAAGAATTACAGATATCTACAATTTAATTTTGACATGTCAAATAAGGATTGTGACTAGTGGAAATGTAATTTCCCATTTAAGATATCTACAGTTGCATTTCTGATATGTCCGACATATCATCAAACCATTTCGGATATGTGGGCGTCACATCATCAAGTACCACAAAGCTATTGGTCGACTTTTAAATAGGCTATGTCTACCTCATGAATATTCAACAAATGCAAATGCTTTGTGAAAACGCGCGTTATTTTCCGTTGGCAACACATCTACTGCTCCACAGTCCAGTAAATGGCGGTAATGAATTTACCAACCGCCATTTAAACTTAAAAATTCTGTCAAATGCAGTAACTGCTGTCTCCGTATTAATAATTCCTTCTCTCTCCATTTTCGCTCGTCACAGCCAAATTAACTCGGTGAGACGATTTCTCTTTCCTAGGATGGCGAACTCATGACCCGCCCTACTCTGCCTCTGATTGGCCAGTACTCGTTGCAGGTAAGCCAATCAGAGGCAGAGTAGGGCGGATCATTCGCCCAAATTACCATAATCATTACGGATATGTGTGTATGTCATTGAAGATATCTACAATGACATTTTGACTAGTGGAAATTCCTTTTTTGATATCTGAAATTCAATTCTGACTAGTTATAAAAGACATTGTAGATATCTTAAATATATTTGTTACTAGTAAGAATATAATTTTCACATGTTAAAATCGTATTTCAGATATCTGAAATTACATTCTTACTAGTTACAGTTCCAAGCCAACATATCAATAATTTAATTTTGACTAGTCAGAAATGAATTTTAGATATCTACAATTCCATTAATGATATCTGTAATGTAAGAACTATTGTAGATATCTATAATGAACATTTCCACTAGTGAGAACTGAATTGTTGATATCATTAATTAACATTTTGACTAGTGAGAATTGAGTTGTAGATATCATTAATTAGAATTACAACTAGTCAAAATTACATTGTGGATATGTCGACTTAGAATTATAACATGTCAAAATTGAATTATAGATATCTGTAATTGAGTTTGAATAGAAGTCAGTGGTAAAAGTTGACTAGTTGTAATTAAGTTACTGATATCTACAATTAACATTTCCACTAGTAAGAAATGAATGGTTGATATCAAAAATTTACATTTTGAATAGTGTGAAATGAATTGTAGATATCTTTAATTAAAATTGTTACGTGTCAAAATTACATTATGGATATGTTGGCTTTCAATTCTAACTAGTCAAAAAGCAATTGTTGATATCTACAATTGATATTACCGCTACTGATTTAAATGTTAAAAGAGCTTGCCATACAACAACACTACAACAACACAAAACAACAACTACACAATATAACAACACTACAACGACTCTACAACAACAACAGAAAAAACAACAACACAACAACTCTACAACAACAACACAAAATACAACATTACAACAACATAACAACACTACAACAACACTACTACAACAACAACACAATACAACAACAACACAAAACAACAACACAAAACAACAACACTACAACAACACAAAAAACAACAACACTACTACAACAACAACACAATACAACAACAACACTACAACAACTCTACAACAACACAAAACAACAACACAACAACTCTACAACAACAACACAAAACAACACTACAACCACATAACAACAACACTACAACACATAATACAACACTACAACACAAAAAACAACAACACAACAACAACACAAATAAACAACACAAAAAACAACAACAACACTACAACAACACATTAGCAACACAACAGCACAACACCAACCCTGTGTAGAGGACAAACAGAGCAGTGAACCATCTACCTGTATGTGGCACTGAAACAAATGCTGGATGTGATGTTGTGTCAGTGTGAGCTGCAGCCTTGTTTCTCACCTGAAGCCTGTGTGAACACTGTGGGGGGGTTCACCTGTCAGCCCTGCCCTCCTGGCCTGTGGGGGGCGCCGCTGGCTGGAACTGGACTGGACTACGCCAAGACGCACAGACAGGTCAGACACACAAACACACATTTTATTTGTCTTTATACGGTTCACGTACTGCACCATGTTAGTATGGCTAAATATGTTAGTTTGTATACTAACTGTAGTATTGTAATATTTATACTATAAAGATATATATAATATAGAATATACCATGTACAATTAATATGTACAACAGCTTGTGTTGTAAAAATGTTGGCACACGTCTCGCCTTCTCTTTATTATATTATTATATTTCTACATCACACAGTAAGAGAAGCACATTATGAAGAATCTCTGGGTTTATGTGACACCTGGAGGAGCTGAACAGTTTTATATAAACGAGGAAACACTGAGACCCACAGTTCAGTCCAAAGCTTTATTAGCATAACTGACGGTGTTGTCATGTTGCCAAATGTACTCATTTGTGCACTTTTAAAGGGCTGGTATTTTTAAACCTGGGACCTATTTTTACATATTTTGGGCTCAAAATGACTAATAGGTACAAACTGTTTTGGAATTGGTCCAGTAGATCTCCTCCGCCGGCAGCCGCAAACAGGCTGCAACATTATCCTGGTGGGCAACGTCAAAGTGCGCTGTGTTTCACCCACAAGATATGGAGGGTTTTTCAAAGTCTCTGTCTCTCTCTCTCTCTCTGTCTGTCTGTCTCTCTCTGCCTGTCTGCCTCTCTCTCTGTCTGTCTCTCTGTCTCTCTCTCTCTGTCTGTCTCTCTGTCTCTCTCTCTCTGTCTGTCTCTCTGTCTCTCTCTCTCTGTCTGTCTCTCTTTCTCTCTGTCTGTCTCTCTGTCTCTCTCTCTGTCTCTCTTTCTCTCTGTCTGTCTCTCTCTCTCTCTCTGTCTCTCTCTCTGTCTCTCTCTCTGTCTCTCTCTGTCTGTCTCTCTGTCTCTCTCTCTGTCTCTCTCTCTCTCTCTGTCTGTC
>VMKM01002510.1:0-5000 GCA_008360985.2 Macquaria ambigua
GGAATCAGAAAATGCATTAACATGCACTTTAGTAACCTGGTTACTATAAAATCCTTGTTTACAGTCAGTGATCATGTTTCTCCCCTATCTGAACCTTATTTTGGAACCTTGCCTTACTTATTCTAAGTGTCTTAGAAGACAGTGTTTCTTTTAAATTATTTCCTGGGGTTGGAGCACTTTAACTCACAGCGCAGCAACAAAACGAGCACAGTAGTGAGACTGTACCGTTTTTCCTTACAGCACAAATATGTCACAAATACTCAAAAATTCAGAAATCTTATTTAGACTGACAGAAGTTACCCGCTCTGACTTTGAACAAAATTATTTTGAATACGAGGGTGAAGAGTTATGTATAATGATCTTTTCTTTCATCTCTGTTGTCACAGATTAACTTTCACTGTATGCAGTATTTGTCATACACATGCGCACATGTAAAAAGCTGATTAGAAACCTGGTTGTTCATGTACATGGCCAAAAAATTGGCTTTCACCAGGAGAAATCTAGCGGGGGAAATCTGGTTTCTATAATCCCCTACCTCGATTACAAAAATCTGACTTCTTGTTTACATGACATTGTAGAAATCAGATCACTTCAGACTTCAGAAAAGCCTAGAGTAATCCAGTTATTTAGTCCATGTAAATGCACTCATACAGTAGATAGACATAAAGAGACAGAGCAAAAAGAAGAAGAGAGCCTGTGGGCAAAAGAGCCAGAGAGAGAGAGACACGCTGACAGAAAAAGACACGGAGAAAGAGAGCTAGAAACACAAAGACCAGAACAAATAATCATGTTGTTGATAGTTAGATGGAGAATGTCTAGGGGTGACACACATGCTGTAGTGGGGCATGGAGGAAGCGACAGAGCGAGAGGGAGAGAGGAAGATCAAGAACCAGAGAGAGGGAGAGCAAATAAATGCAGGCACCAGTTAGTATCAGCGAAGGACCAAGCTAAATAAACGGCCACAGGCGTCAAGTGGTGCCGAGCGCTACTGAAGTCCGCGCCACCCACTGCCTAGTGGCCACTTTCATGTGGTCACTTAAGAGATGATGTCACTGGCCGCTCCTTGGCTGCGTCTCCACTGCCCTGCTGCTGTTTCAGCTCCTCCGGCTCTGCAAGAGGATTAACCGGCTGATTTACACCAGATTTGTCCAACCAGAGGGATCTAGTAGCACTTAAAGGGGCTATGTGTAGCATTTTAGCATCAGTAAGTCATTAGTAGGATATGTTGTTTACCATAAACACGTGACCATCATAGAGCAAGGCTGGCAGTTTCCTCCTATATTTTGGAATTATATTGATGTTTTCCATTACAAGGCTCAAGATATTCCGTATTTTTTCACATAAAGTCCTCTCTTTTTTCTGGAAATGGAGGTATTGGTTACATGCCTTCATCAAGATACATGACGTAGCTGTGATAGTTTAGTGATAGTCTAGAGGGAAATGAAATGAATCAAACCCACTACCACAACTGTTGGTGATCAAACTGCATGTCATGTCACAGCTTTACAACAAGAAGCAAAGACAATTTTCTGAAAAAACATCTGTCGGCCTCTCTCTGAGCAGACACAGCGTCTGTTCTTTACAAGGTGTTGGACACACTGCTGAGGAGCTGCTAGCTGACAAGAGCATGAACATGTCTACATACACACACACACACACACACACACACACACACAAATATACACATGCATATACATTTATAGCACCTCTCTGACAAGGTGCTCACTGATCCTGCCGTCACGCATGTATGTGTGTGTGTGTGTGTGTTGGCGTGCGTTTCTTACACCACAATGCCTTGTGCCAGCCACAGGCAGATCAGACATGTGTGTCAGTTTGTCTGGTAGATTGCACATGCATTCATAGCCAATGAAATCACCCCACAAAGTCGGGTCGCATACTTCAAAAAGTACCCTGATGCCAGACCTATTAAATAATCCTGTTAAATAAAAATGTCCAGTGTTTAAAGCATAAAAAGAGAGTTGGAACAGTCTTGTGTTTTAGTTTGATTTATCGGACTACTTATGCACTTAAGATCTACTATCAATAATTAGGGTTTTGTGCCATTTGGTTCAGTATTGTATCTCTTGGTTTGGTGTCCCTCTCTTTCTTTCTCACTCTCTGTCTCGTCTCTCATTCTTGCCCTCTCTCTCTGGCATAGTTGGCATTTCTTCCATATTTGCTGTGAGCGAATCAAGCCTGAGTCACACACACATGTGGCTTTCATTAGACCATCTTTGTAGTGTTATTAAGATGAACGAATGCACACACATGCACATGCGTGCACACATACACAAACACAGACAGGGGAACATATGGATGTACATCCTGAGGAATCTGCGGCGCATGTGGTCATATTGTTTTATGAAAGGTGTCCAGGCACTGTTGTAGGGGATAAACTTTATGTGTGTGCATGTGTGTGTTATGTCTGTGTGAGGAGTCATTTTCTCCCCAATGAGTAAGCAACACAACATTAGAGTAAACACATGTAATTATGCAGCAAGCTCACTGTGGACTGGAGCTTTCTTTGGACTTGTTGTTACAGTTTATAAGTGGCAATTTGAAGAATTCATGGCAGCGACCATTATAGAGATTATAAATATATGACAACTCAATTAGAGCACATCTGCTAGTTTTATAATAAATCATGTATTTGTTTCATGGCTGATTTTGTAAGAGATTATTGGGGAAACAGTAAAAATGGGGATGGATAAAGTGGGGGATGGTACAGTTGCATGGCTGTGACACTTACATCATTCGGCCACCAGAAAACCCTCATGACTGATGTTAAATTCATTAGTAGAAATGATTGCCTGATGCCTAAACATTTCCAAGTTGTAGCCAAATGTCACCTCTTTCATCTGTCTTGTCCAAAATAACTTACATGCAGTCTGTGATTGCCAGTTGTCTCTGAGTTGTAAATGTTAAAATTTCCATTTTATTTCTTAGCACTTTAAAGACTTCAAATACCAAGATTCTTGTTCAAGTTTCTCATCCATGTTAGCTTCAGCCAATTTAGAAATTGGAACATCTCCATTTCCATCACAACTTGGCAGAATCTATCTGCTGATGAATGTAATTTGATACGATCAAAAGCTCTGAAGTGGCTACTAAACGGACCTTGATGTGAGATTGTTTTGTCAACTGCTTCTCGAAGGCCAAGAATCAAGTGTGAAACTTGTTGCTGCAGAAATCTCGTCAGGCTCATATTGCTGCTTCACCGACGTTGACCTCACCTCGACCAGTTCTGGCAATCAAATGATGAAAGCCTGAAATCAGAGGACTGCTCAGCACAGATTGTCATTGTTGTTTGATAGGCGCCAACAATCAGACAATCAGAGAAGGACAAAAAAATCAAGAGGCGTCACTGACGTCACAACCTCGCAAACACAAAAGGATTGTGGGAAGCACAGAGGCGGTGAGAATTTAACATTGTTGGCTTCAAGAGACCACAGAGATGCCAGAGATGTGTGTGTATCTGTATGTGTGTATACATTTGTCTGTATCATATTTTGTGTGGCTTTGTGTTGTCTGTGTGTGCGTGCTTGCTTTTGCTTGTACTTAACATTTTATGTGTGTGTGTGTGTGTGTGTGTGATGACATGCAATAATGTCATGGATAGCGAACATAGCTATGCTCTGAGGCTGTTCTGATTTTAATTAGCACTGTCTCGTTAACACACACACACTCACACACACACGGTTACACACTCCTTCCTGGAACACTGTGGACCTACCACACACATATATGGATTATGTTTTAACTGACGGGAATAAGGCTTTGAACACACACACACACGCACTCACATACACAGATGCACACTTTGGGGCCCTGATGCCCGCTTTCTTTGAAAACCTTGCCAAGTCTAGAGTGGCAGACATTATGTGTGTGTGTGTGTGTGTGTGAGAGAGAGTGTGTGTGTGTGTGTCTGCGTGTGTACAATATGTTTTGTGTGTATGAGTTCCACTCTCATCATCTAAAACATATCAGTGTGTATAATTACAGGCCTCCGGTTGGCCAGAAACATCTTCTGGAGTCAATTGGAGTGTCTAAGTACCCAATTTAGAAAACGCGTGTTTCAGCACAACAGTCATCGTCATCATCCGTGACTTTCTTCATCATCATGATCACCAACATTAGTTCACTTTTTTTGTTGTTGCTTTTATTTTCTCTTAAGCTAAATAATCCTCTGTCTTTATGTTCTCAGTAGTCTTTTAAGCTAAGACTGCAAGCTTCTGCTGCTACCTACTCAGTTCTCTGTTTTTTGATAGTTTTTTGCTAAAAATTGACAGAGAGTTATTATGTAAAAGTTGATCTATTAAAATATTACACATGACACTTAAGTTGGGACTTAAATATGCACTGCAGACCAGCAGTTTTATTGATTTTGGCTGTCAGACGTGCGATTAGATGCCATGTCTCAAATTCAGACACTGATTTGAAAATTTAAACAGAACAGCAGATATTAAGCTAGTGGACATTCAGCTTTGGGTCTGTTGATAGAGAAGTGTGTTTGCATGATCTGATTTTGGAAGACACTGTTTGTTTTGCGCACACAATGCTAAGTTTCAACGGGGACTTGGAAAGTTAAATTGAAAGAATTGAAAGAAAAATGAATTTGTGTCCTCTTAAACTGTCTGCAACCTTTTCCCTTTTTCCTTCCCACCTGAGGGCTGAGTGGCAATTTGTCTGTGCATGCTGACAAACTTAATTCACAGGGGAATGTTTGTGTCCGCGTGTGTGGACGAAAGCCAAAATGAGAGCACCAGACAATGAGAGACAAGAGAAGAGAGAGGACTGAAAGATAGATGGCAGAAAGTGTAGAGGGGGAGGAGAGAGATGAGAGTGAGAGACAGCAAGAGTAAGTCAACAATCAACACCAACATAAATCACATCCTGCTCTTCTTTTTCTTCTTCTCCTCCTGTTTTTCCTCTCCTGTCCTTGCCTCTGCTCTTTGTCTCCAGAAATGCTTGTTGCCAGGGGCCGACATCATGGAGAGGCG
>VMKM01002510.1:20000-68288 GCA_008360985.2 Macquaria ambigua
TCCAGAACACTCACATGAGGTTTGCTGTGATAGGTGTCAATTTCTCTCACCCGGTCTTTCCTTTTGGCTCCATCCCTCCCTCCCTCTCTCTCTCTCTCTCTCTCTCTCTCTCTCTTTCTCTCTCTCTGTAACACACACACATGCACAAACACACATACACACACTCACATCCTCACCTGAGTACTGACAGCCCTGTTCCCATTAGATAAGTAATGATTTGTTGCTCTCAAATCCAGGACTGTCAAGGTCTTACCTTTGGATGGTGGGCCGTGTTTGAAAGCCAATACGGAAACACAGATTTAAGCTGAACTGTTGTGCAAATCTTTGCTGAGGGAATTAGTTGGGAGAGGATGAAACAAACATGTCCAAAGTGACTCAGGCTGAAGCAGCGGGTATGGTGCAAGGGTTGGGATTGTGAAAGTTGCAAAAGATTCCTCGAAAAAATATTTTCATTGAGGAGAAAGTCCTCTGGAAGGAAGTGAATGTAGATTCCCGAATGAATTGTGGGTTTTAAATAACAGGAAGGAAATGCCAAATGTTTTGTGTTTCGAAGACATTTTGCAAACAACACTATAATGGGCAATATTGCAACCTCAGTTCTGAGAGAAATCAGCTTTTTAGGTAAATGGGATTCATGTGCATGAATGATACAGACACAGCAAACATAAAGTGCAAGATACAGTGCAGCAGATTAGACAAGCATCATTAGTGAATATGGGTTTGTAAGAAAGTAGAAAACCCTGTTAGTAAAGGTGAAAAACTGATTCAATTCTTAATCCTTATTACTGTATCCTAAAGAGATTACTGTAATCCCATCAACATGCATTCTCCAAAAATATCAATTCAGTCCATGTAATCTGTTTAGTCAAGAACAAATAAATTCAAGAGTCAGTGTTTAGGAATCTTAGAGTAGGGTTGGAAATGTATTGTAATACAAACTATATATATACTTTTTTGAATTATAAGAATATAAGTAATTTAAGTTAATATGCATTTTGTCAGACTGTCAGTTTTACAGTGTGATTTGTTTTCCATCCCAAGCTGTTTACTTACTCTAAAGTGAACTGTGTACTGTTTGTCCATGTAAAAAATGATGTTATAAATAGAGTTACATTCAAAATACTCTATACTAGTAATCGGATTACTGTGGTCCCAGTACATGCAGTGGTTTGTTGCTCCATTTACCACGTCACTGCCGTCTGCGTAGTGTAATGGCACTTAATAAAGAGTCCATTAGGAAAAGCAGAGCGGTCCTGAGTTCTTCCGTTATTGGAAACAGAATCAGCTTTAGTCTACTGCACTTCCTGGTTTAAAGAACACACACACACACACACACACACACACACACACACACACACACCCCTTATCCTGTGGAGGGCTGCTGTTGGAGGCTGTACGTTGGAGTCTTAATTGATTGGCATCCAGAGCTGTGTAATTAAACCAATCATAAATCAGCTTCTCAGTTAATGAGAATGGCTGAATGTGACAGTTGAGACACACACACACACACACACACACACACACTTCCTGGCTGTGCAGGTAGAGTGTGAGTGGTCTCTCCCTCACCGCTGACCTTTCATCTGAACTGATGTCGACTCCGGCATAGCTCCTTGTCACTGCTGCTGACCCGTCGTTACCGCGGCGCCCCGGGCAGTCCCACCAATCACGGCTCAGAGTGAGATTCCGTTGCCGGGCGGATGTTTGAACCCTTTAATAACAGCTTGCCGCAGCTAATTTATGATTGGTTGATTGGGCCATTGGAGCTCCAATGGGGCTGACGCATTGGGTCATCTGAGCTATCTGTCTTTTTAAACTGCTTTTATCTCTTCCTGGAAGACACATTTAGTCAGTTCTACTGCCAGGAAGGACAGCGGAGGTCTTTTTTTAATTTTAAGGCATTATTTTGACTTTGTGAGGTACTTGTCATACTGTAGGAATCTGTTCATCGTCATTTTAATCTAGCTTTTATCTGATACATTAGGTACCTCTTTAGGAGAAACTGTTGCCAGAAAAGTTTTCAAATCAGCAGTTTGTGAACTGAACAACCTTCACCAGTGTCCCTCTGTGTGTCACTTTTAATTCATCCTTTCCTCATCAGCCCTGGCTTTAACTACTTATGTGTCTAGTTTTGGAAGTAATTTCACCATTAATTGATTTGATTTTGCTTTCTCGAAAGTTTTAATAGTAGATACACTGCCAGGAAGACACCTTTATCTCTGGTATACTCCATAAATGTGTCGTTTTCTAATTATTATCATGAATTTCGTGTCAGTAAAGGAATAAAAAAGGCGGAGAGGGACGTAAAAGCACACAGTATTTGTCTTTTCCTGCTGAGCGGCCGGTGCCTTCCTTGTGGTGGAAGTAGACCTTAAACAGTTTGTTGGGGCAGAAACAAAACTTACTCGTCATGAAGCTCTGCAGTGTTTTTCGTTCTGCTTCCTTTGCTCTCCTCGATCCTTATGACAGTTTCGGAAGTCTCCTGTCAGGTTTACTCTGTCGTCTGTTGTGAAAACCTGCAATTTCAGCTGAACTACATCAAGATACAGACACAAACCAGCAATCTAACAAATGTCAAGTCACATAAAGTTGATATTTTTCTTGTTTAGGCAGTTGCTCTGTTGCTGTAAGACATGAAGGGTTTATATTTTGCATTTTAACACGGTGCTAAATGTCCTGTCAGCCTCGAGGAACATGTGGAGGAGTGTGTGGCAGGAAAAGAAAAGAAACAGTGGAAACAAGGGTGGAAGGAAGGAAAGAACAGTGATTCAAAATGAATGATGAACAATTTCAGCCTTCCTTTTCCCACTATTTTGTGACTGTTGTATTCAAAGGAGCCACTTGTAACATCATTGTGTTCAACAAGTGGATTTAATACAGGTCTGAAAGACTTAACCTAGCTATGGCAGCACAAAGCCTCCTTAGAATACTGAAAGACACGCACACACACACACACACACACACACACACACACACACACACACACCAACCCAGGATAGGCAGACAAAAGCAATTCAGATGAAGGTATTTAAAGGAAGAGGAAATGTCAGTCAACAGGAGGATTTAGGGACTCTCTCACCAAGATATAATTCTCTCCTCTTTCTTGTCCCCCTTAATCACATCTCTTTATCACTCTGCCGCATTTTTGTGTCTCTCCCGTGCCCTCCTTCTATCGCTTTTTCCTTTTTCCTTCCTCTCTTCCTCTAACATTTCCTTACTCCTGGTTGTTCTCTTTTTCTTATCTGCATTTCTAAGCTTCCTTTCTCAAATATTTTCCCCCATCATGCCTTCCTTCCTCCCCTCCTCTCTGTTCTGTCACTTCTTTCCTGCCTTTCTCTTTGTAAGATCTCACTTTTCCTCCTTTCCCCCTCAGCGAGACACTGTTGACGTTGGCCCCGGCTCATTTCTGTTCCATGGCTTGTCAGTGTTTGACAAATGACTCGGTGTTGCATAGCGCAGCACGGAGCGTTACGCTACTTCTCACTTTTCATAGGCAAGCATGCTTAATGGCATCACTCTGTCGCTATGTTTGAAAGGCAAGGTTCAAGCAAACACTGATGTTGGCAAAATGTTTGATGACAAATATCATCATCCCCATTATATCACCAATCAGGACACGGATAAGACGTGAATGTAAAAAGGGCAACTTTAAACACTTGTTACCTGCTATTGACCTTTAATTGTAGCACCCCTGTGAGTTAATTAGTATAAATTTGAAAATGTCAGAACTGAGTAGTGAAATATATAATTTCCTCGTGAAAACCAGAAAAGGTTTTGTCTGATGGTTTTTTGGTGTTTTTTGGTGGTCATTGCTGAACTTCACATCGCAGAAATTACCCATCCGTAGGGTGTTTCTATATGTTTGTCAGCCATAACTACTGATTATGCTTAAAGGGATAATCTAGGGACTCACTTCACGCACTTCCATAAATTTGGGGGACTTGCAAGATACATATTTAAAAAAGAAAATTGAAGCATCATTATACAACTGGTTTCACAGGGGGACTTGTACTGCCCATTAGGAGTAAACAGACTTCGATGTGTAAAATTGGCCCAGTTCTCCTTCTAATACCAAAACAAACAACTCAACATAAACAACATAAACACATCACTTCTTGTGCGCCAAAGAGCAGCGAAACAGACATTAATTTATGTGAAAACATCCTTGATTTTTATTTTAACTCACATGGTCCTGACCCTTTCCTGTCTTACTACTGCCTGCTTGTAATGTCAGTGATATTTCTGCTCTTTCCCTCATTATAAGCCACTTTCAAAAAGGGTTTCAAATAAACAAAGTGTAAAACATGTAAAATGCAAATGGAGCCCATTACTCAGTTTCTACTGGCCGTATTATTCTCTCATTTTCCTCCTCCGGTATATAATGACAAACAGTTTGACCTCTGACCCCCTTTGTTATGATCCCGCAGGTTTAGGGAGAGAAGAGAGAGAAGGAAGGCGGGGGAGAGGAAGGGATGGAGGAATTGAAGGGGAGATGAGGCCAGTTGATAAAAGTGCCTGACATGGTAGTGACACTTTTAGGGAGACGGATTCTTAACATTCCTCAGTGCTGAAACAACAGCACACACACACACACACACACACACACACACACACACACACACACACACACACACACACACACACACATATGAATGTACAAAGAATGACAGGTAGACTTCCATAATGACCAGAACAGACGTCGCTCTGGGACATCTGGCCCAACTGGAAAACTTTCACCCCTGTCATGTTGCTTTCTGGCCTTGCGTCCCCTTCTCTTGTTCTTTTCTCTCGCTGCTTTGTATTTCTTCTTCTGTTTCACTGTTATTCTGGCTTTCTTCCTCTCCTTCACTTGTCTAGGAGAGGGTTTGCACCTGGTGGGCTTGTTGTATCGTAGACATGCAGACATGCAGCAGTCACACACACACACATACACTCACGCACACAGTGAACCGGACCTCCGAAGGTCTTGGTTGTAATTCTTTGTAATTACATTTTAATTACCTTAATCAGTTTGCTCTGAGAAGTTAAAACTCCCCCTCTCTCTAGCAGTTCTTTTTTTCTGTCTTTCTCCCTGTGTTTCTCTATATACAGCTATTTGTTTCTGCCTTGCTCTCTTTTTTTATTACTCCATTATAATGACCCAGAGTCATTCAGGAAGCCTCTCGGTCCTCTTTGTCTTAAGAGGATCAGACCAATTTAAAAACATAGCCAGGGCCTCTTTACCATCTTTGTTCCAAATATCAGGAGTCTGTGGGATTAAAAGATTGCAAATGTGGTCATTGTGTATAATTTAAGTCAAATTTTGATCATACAATACTCATAAAAAAGCATAATTGAATCTTTTTCCTGTAAATTAAATTTTTGAGGGCTTAATGGTGTTTTCAGTGTTGACAGAAACTGATTTTATATACTGTTTTAGCATGAGGATGTAGGATTATAGGAGATTATAGAATTTAAACCAGCATGAATATGCAGGAACAATGAACTTAAAATATTATCTTAGGGTTACTTTATTTAATACTAGTTGGGTCTTATTTTTTCAGTTTTGGCGTTTTTGTTTGTTTAGGATAACTTTGTGCTGAAATCTGGACTGCGGTGACGTTGCTGCTTTGCTACAAAACGAGTGATCAGACTATGAGACAGGTTGTAAACAAGCTAACAGTTTAGAAAGATTATCCAAACCACTTTATTTGTAGGTAACACTGTACACTAGGTCAAAGCTGAATCAGTAAGTCAGTCTGTAAACTGTGATGGATGTTTACAACAACTAGTTTGGGTGATGATTTTACCTTTCGCAAGCACTTGACCGGTCATGTTCCTTGCCTGGACTTGGCAAATTAACGTGGTGAGTACCCACGTTTTAATAAACCTGAATTATCCTATGAGGATGGGAGGTAATTATATTTTGGGATGAAACAGACCCTAACTTTGAGCTATAAAAAATGACAACAGTGCAGACCTCTTACTTTATTTTGTTGGTAATAGTACACTGGACATACTAATATGAGCTGAACATTCTCATTTCCAGCTTTTAACCCTCCAAGATCCACATCTTTAGCAGGAAAAATAATATCCACCCCTGTATTATTTGCTCTAATAACTCCTGGGCCCCTGTAGGCAAAGAAGACAGATCCACTTTCACTGTGACACGAATATTGTAGCAGATTAACACTGTTGCTGTAATTACACCGGCCGGCTGTCATCACACACTCAATCTAGCTGAGAGGGAGAGAGAGAGCGAGAGGTAGAAAGCGTGAGGGAGAGGGAGATTTAATATATTAGCGCTTTCATTCATGCCCAGGACAATTTCCGCTTGATAACAACACTCATCCAGTGTCTTAACCAATAAAGAAACACGGACAGAGATGGAGAGAGCAATAAAAGAGCCGCTCACTTACCACCATTGTGTTTCATTGTGTCTTTAATTAAAAGAGTTGAACTTGGGGCGGCAGGCTCAATTACTGAAGAGCGCTATCTAAAAAGCTACTGCTGCACACATAGACACACGTAAAGATCAAATCACTCACTCAGACACACACACACACACACGGTCGAGTAAATGTGCAACATATTAGAACAAACAGACGAAGTTGTTGCTCAATCTGCTCTGTTTATAATCATGACTGTAAACACATAGTTTTGCACTGTGCTCTCTGTCTTCTCAATGGTTTAATAACCAGCCATGTGAATAACAAATACACACAAATATGTCCACACACACACACACACACACACACATATAAACAAACATCAGCACAGATGGAGAAGCAGACACACACAAATAATTTGGATTCTTTTAATGTTCATATTTCCATACAAAAGAATGTGAATATGATACAGGCTCACTCTGTCATGCACACACACACACACACACACACACACACACACACACACACACACATTCCACCCGTCCATGAAAGTTCATATTGGTTAGCAGAGGAATGTGTGTGTGTGTGTGTGCTTTTCACTCATCTTATTATAAATGAGGAAATTCCCTTTTGTGTGTTTCTGTGCTTGGGTGGCATCAGGCACAGTATACTATTTCACTCTTGTTTCTGAGTGAATGTGTGTGTGTGCGTGTGCATGTGGCAGGCAGGTCCTACAGTCTTAAACGCCCTGTCGTCGTACACACTTCTCTCACCTTCTTCTCTCTTTGCTTCTTTCTTGCATCTTTTCTATCTTGTTCTCTGTTGCATTCACATTTTCCAACGTAAATCTGAATCTCTCTCTCTCTCTCTCATGCTGTCATTAATCTCTATAGGTCTCTCTACCATCTCTCCTTCCTTCTTCCTCTACAGTGTCTGTCTTTATCTCTCTCTAAACACCTCGTCATTCCTTCACTTTTCACCAGCTGCTGCTTGTTCACACTCTGATCCTCTGTGGCCCTCACACACACACACACACCCAGACACATGCACGCACATACCCAGATTGATGTAGTACAGGGTAGGTACAGAACGTATAGATGTGGCTGCTGGCTGATTTGTTGCCTGTTAGGGTGTAAAACAGAGACAACTCTCTTTGCTGTACACACACACACACACACACACACACACACACGAACATGCACACTGTCACCAGCATGTACCCACTGACATCCAATGGGACACGCTCTTTTTTTGCTTTTTTCCCTTATACACACTCTAACCCACACACAGTACAGCATATTGTACAGGCTTGTACACTTATAGAACAATATGGTCGCACACACTCAACAATTCAAAGCCAATCACATATTTCCTTTACTTTGGTTTTGGTAAAAAGGCTGCTGGGACTTTTTGCTGGATAATGGTTGCTCTCATTTCCCCTCTCTCCCCTCTCTCGATCTCTCTTTCCTCTGTGCTCACCCCCCCCCCTCTCTGCGTATGGTTTTAGTTTTCATCTCTTCTGTCCTATGTCCTTGGGGCATGCTAGCTGCCCAAACTTTTGGTGTGCGGTCTGTTTTCAAGTGTGTGCGCGCGCGTCTGTGTTTACGCGAATGCGAGACATTTTCTTCCCGTGTGTGCAAAAGGAATATATTTTCCCTAGCGGGGGAAAATGCAAGCGAGAAAACGAGATACAGAGAGAGGTAAACTCTGTGAGGTCTTCGATATTAGTCCCACTAACCCGGCTGGTTGTGAAACAAGCCAGCTCTCTGATCTGACATCTCTACGGGGAATACACTCTTTCTTTTTATCTCTCTTCTCTTCATCCCCCTTTCTTCTTTCTCACAGATTTTTTTTTTTCTCTAAAAATGCAGAAATGCCTCATGAATGTGTATGGAAGAATGAGAAACATATGGGCTCTGTAGAGAAACTCGCCGCCTCCCCTCAGAACACAAATGTTGGCTTTAGGGTGTAACACACTCACACAACTTACACCCACACAAGTACCTACTCACATACTTTGGCACACACATATAATACACATTTGTATTCTACAGTATATGACATCTACCTACATTCTCATGCATACGTATACACCTAATAAAACGAAGATCTGTCTATGTACATATTACAGCAACAAACACTGATGAACAATTGCACACACACTTACACACACACTCAGAGTGACGGCATGCTTTATAGACCTATAATGTGTGGAATAATAGGAGTAGAGGTGTTAATATATGTGCTGCGTTTTAACATGGATATCACTTTAACACCTAAGGAAACTATTAGGGAACTTTACTAAGGTGTGAGTGTGTGTCTGCATATATGTATGTGCCTGGTTTTACTATACTTGTGAGGACCTCATTATTAGCTTTATGGCAACTGTAGTGAGTTTTTCACAGTATACATGAACTGCGTGTGTTTTTTCAAAGACCACCCAAAGATGTTTGGTTTCTTTCACACTTAATTCCACTGCGTAAGATGATACTATGACTACCAGTTTTGACTGAAACCTTGCTGTGACACTCTTCAATTCCTTCAGTGCCCTTGAGCAAGGCAATGAACAGCCACAATCCCTCTCCTCCATTGGGAGAGTGTGAGAATAGGCGTGTGACCATTTATTCCCACAAACTTCTCTCGTTTTTTTCTTCTTTAGAGCATTCACAAGCCTAGTTGTACTGTAGAAGTACTGATGACATACAGTAGTAACTTTATCTTCACAGGAACTGTAGACAAACACAACAAAGCCTACAGAGAAAGTTGTTAAAATAAAGGCCTAAGGGGTAGTTCACCTGGTAGAAGAAGTCTTTACCGCAGAGGCCCGGTTTCGGTTCCAGCCTTGGCCCTTTGCTGCATGTCATTCCCTCTCTCTCTCCTGTCTTTCCTGTCTCTCCCTGCAGCTGTAACTATCCAAGGCATCAAAGTCAAAATGCCTGAAAAAAAATCTTAAAAAAAACAAAAAAAAAAATAAATAAATAAAGGCCTAACAACCAAATCCATGAAAAGCAGCTGTAACCGTGTAAGGAAATTGTAGATTCTATGGTCCCTGATTACTGTTGACATGTACACAATACTAAATCAGATTTAGTCTCCAGACTAGAGTCCAGGATAGCCAGAAGGACACAAAAGGAATCAACATGTCTAGATACAGTTTTAAGTCAGGATTCAGTATTTCTAATGTGATCAGAACAAAAGGAAATAAACTATAAATGAACATGAAATGTAACTTTT
This sequence comes from Macquaria ambigua, assembly GCA_008360985.2. NCBI lineage: Eukaryota > Metazoa > Chordata > Actinopteri > Centrarchiformes > Percichthyidae > Macquaria > Macquaria ambigua. The sequence goes on from VMKM01002510.1 coordinate 29,600, forward strand.
TCTCTGGTTTGAGGCTTCTCATAGGAGTCAGCAGTCACGATGACCTCAGACCTTGAGCACAACACTGGCCTGAGTTTAGAGGCCCACACTTGAACACATTCATTTTTACAGTCGAATCCATGGATTTGACAATACTGTCTCTACACTTGTGCTGTTTCATGTCATCCCCAATGAGGGATGTGGCCCCTCTCAGCCTATCAGTAACAAATACAAAGACACAACATTTTGCAATATCAAGTCAAACCTTAACCAGTGAGATGAACAAATGAACAAACAAATGGGAGATGATCTTAAAAAAGAAATCACTGAATCACTTGGACTTGAGTCTCATAGCCTTTAAAACATAATTTTGTGTCTACTTTTCTGATCCAATTAATCTGGAAATCCACTAGATCTACATTAAAAACCTGATTTTTTCTTATTAATGAAAGGGAACTCAGTTTCCTATGGTTCTGTAAGTGATCAAGTCCCAGAAGCAACTTCATTTAATTTCTTTTTATATAAAAGTTTGTAATAGAAGGCCAACAGGTTACTGAGTTGGTTGTTACAGCACTGGCCCAAGCATTAGTCTAATGTAATTTTTAGATTTACAACTGCCACTTCAGTGTACTTTCATGGGACATATTGTACCTGTTACTCAATTTTTTTTAAATTTAATCTTTATTTTATCAGGCAGTCTCATTCAGATTAAGATCTTTTTCCAAGAAAGACCTGAGAACAAGAAACATTCACAAGAACAAAATCAGCAAACAGAAACAACACAAATACACAATAAATAAGAAATTAATCAAAAACATCAGATAGTAAAGCTTTAAAATCACCAAGGGGAATGTAAGACTCTAGTTTGAGGGCAGTTTGCAGATCATTCCATTTAAAAGGTGCATAATACCTGAAACCAGTTCTGCCAACATTAGTGCGTACATGAGTGACGTCTAAGGTTAAGTAGTTACTGGATCGTGTACCGTTGTTACCAGATTTAAGTGAGATAAAAGATGTGAGGTAGTTTGGAAGCTTTAACAGCAGAACTTTATAAATGAATAAAAGTAATGTCCTTTATTTTGAAAAAAGAATATCCAATTAACATCCACTACATTGTATGAATCTCCACCACCTAGTCGATATCCGCTAAATGGATGACGTAATGTGAAAAAGGAAAGTAGAAAGTTTATTAACGGGGTGTGTTTTGGGCTATGTTTCAGAGCTTGAGGAGCCATAAGTCTTAGTATTACTTTGCAAACACCGTTGGTTGCTTTAGAAGCTGCCGGCATGTTTTGACGATCCAGACACCTCGAATGTTCTCTGCTCTTTGATGAGGGATTCCTGTGGACTACAGGGCAACTATCGCTGGAGGGGGGAACACACACACACACACACACACACACACACACACATGCAGGCACACAAATCTAAACAGTCATACACGCCAGCACACACACAGAGTCATGGACACTCTTAGAAATGGATAGCTGTAGGGGGAAAACACACACGCACACACAAACAGGCAGACACACACAGAACGTGTCTAGGCGGGGAGCAGATGGAAGCTGGCTTTGATTGCTCCGCTGACCTCTGACCTCAAGGTGAAAAGGTACCGGAGGGTTCAGCTAGACAAACACACACACACTCACGCAGACATATACACAAACTCTCTCTCTCTCACTCTTTTTACACCCACACACCCTCCAGCATTTTGCAGGAAGGTCTAGCTGTCGGGCCACTGTGTGTGTGTTGGAGGGTCGGCGGGTCACGTCCCACCACATGGAGGTTAGGATCACTACCAGCTGGATTCACTTTGATCTGAGAGAGAGAGAGGGAGTGGGAGGGAGAGATCAGAGTGTCAAGGTCCTACCTCTACCTACCTCTGCTCATCTGTCACAAACTATCATTGGCCCGTTACAACAGTTAAAAGTAATGAAATGAGGCATGAGCCAGTGATCTCCTCTTGGAGACTGTTGATATTCACTAAAGGCAAGATATATTAATTTTAGCATTCCATAAATATTTTTGAGAGGAGCATTTCTGAAATTAAGATCCACATTTCTTTACTAATTATATTCTCATTGTAAAGTTTTATAGGGATACTCCAGTGATTAAGTATTACACTTCCAGAAAGTTGTTGGGCTCACCAGAGAGAGACAGATTCAATTCGATTAAGGCAGCAGAGGCTGACAAAACCTGACTTTTAGTCTCTTGTATGGGTTAAGCCCCCAAAACACTAGAGCCTACGTTTCCCATGATGCAACTAATGCTTCATATCTCTCCATAAGACTCTCCCTGCCTGGTAAATGCCCACTTTTCCAAAGTCCCTGTCTCCAGCTTGTAACACAGGTTTTTAGAAATTAGTTAAACATTTTTAAAAATTAAGCAATTAAGCAAAATTCATAAAAAGAAAATGTGAATAATTACTACCTTTGTGCAAATATAGAGGACGTGACAAGATTACACAATTTAAAGTATACACAGATGATAATAGGATGATCAAAATCAAAGCATCAGAGGCGGAGATACCCACTTCTTTTGAAACTCCACACCTCCACATCATTATCAAGGTTATTTTAAACATTTTGTAAAGCTCTCTCCAGAGCCACAAAGACACTATACAATTGTTTTCACAGGCTGAGTGGCACTCTTCATCACGAGTAAACTGAACTTCATGTGGAGTGCCACTTTGATAAAGCAGCTCTGAAACAGCATTGCTATCCATTGCTGCTTCCAGCCTAAGATCATCTTTGTGATTTTTGTTTTTTTTTTAATTAATGAAGCTGAAGTTGTCTCCTCTGTTTCATGTGTACCCTGTGGTGTTTTATACCCTGGGGTGGTGATAGAGAGGAGGGGTGACATGCAACAAAGAGCCCCATCTTGACTTGACCCTGGGATGTTAATGTTACGTACAGCCCTGACACCTTTTATTTGTTAAAATTCCTGGTGCTGTGGTTGCGAGTGGCAGCATGATGTGAATGCTTTGTACTGCTACATCAAGGTCTACAGTCTGATTCCATCTGCCTTTATTGCATCTTCTCTTTTTTGACATGCCAACATTTCCACCTCAGCAAACTTTTTTTGTGAAAATTAAGCTTTTTTCCCCCAAATTTGTTAGCATTTCCACTCAGCGTTTATTTTTATGTGAAAATCAAAAAATGCAAATAAAAACAGGTGGGTGGAAACGCACCTTGACAGCCCTGTTTAAACTCTTAAATTAAATGAACCTAAGCATGAGATAACACTTTCTTCTTATCAGAGGAAAGAAATTGTTCATTGGTTTGATAGCATCAAAGTACCAAACTAGTTTCAAACCAGCACATTAATGCTTGTTCTTGCCAAAGCTCTCTATAGGCAGCAACAACATTCTGCTGTCAGCAGACATAAAAAGTGCATTTTTCAGCGGTGAAGAAAAGGGTCTGTATTTTCTCACCCATGTGTTTCTGAAGTTATTACAAACAGTGTGTTTTTGAAATTACTGAAAACTGTCACAAAGGAAAGGAAGTGATTTGATGTTTTTCTCCCGTGACAAGAACAATTTAATTGTCATGTCAAGTAATCAAAACAATATGTTTGTTCTTGTTAAATACACCGAGTGCTCCCCCCTTCCTTGACACGTACACACAAACATACGCCTACCCAGTTTACTGCCTGCCCTTATCAAAGCTGTTTTTATACCTTCGCCCGGATCTGATTCAGTAGGTGTGTCATGTTTACAGACCCGTCCTCTACGAGCTCCACATGGCTGTTGTTTACTGGCAGAGGCCTGTTAAATCCTCGTTATAAAATTGGAGTTCCCCTCTCCACCCACCTCCACCTCGCTAAGCAGCAGACATCAAACGGAAACAGAGATGTGTGACTTTACGACTGATGGCCTGACCTGACAAACTGATAGAGCCGTCTGGATGAAGATGAGTGTGTGTGTGTGTGTCTGTGTGCATTGTGGTAGTTTGACTGTGTGTGTTATTGATGGAGGGATCCTCTAACTTGCTGCAGCTGTGACCAGAGCCGCCATCAGTCTCCCCTCAGCTCCGTCTTCATTAAGAGTTTGATTTATGGAGAAATCCAAAAGGACACAGATTTATTTTTCACGCCAAATGAAGTTGAATTTCCCCAGAGTTAAAAAACTATTGTGGTTTACCCTTTCTGTCCCAATTCATTTGACACTTGCCGTGACTAAACAATGCAGATGTTCCTACAAGCTGTGAACTCTGGTTTCGTATGATTTCTGGTTTCACCTACTGTGCTACTCACCGACCATAAAACTATAAAAATTTCATTTGATACAAAAGGTAAAGACAAAATATACGACTGTCCTTTACATCACTCTGTACTTGCATCCTGTCTGTAACCTTAAATCCCAGACTCATGTTAATGTAATCTTAGCACGGTGTGTGTGTGTGTGTGTGTGTGTGTGTGTGTGTGTGTGGACGTCTTTCAGCAGCCCTGCCCTGCAGCGATGCAAGTCTGATTAGGTTTTTGCAGTCAAACTCTCTCTATACTCTGTCATTAGTGTCATTTCACTAATGTTTGACTAAAAATACCCATAGGAGTGTACTATTAAAGCACAGCGCAGCAGTGTTAATCGTCTTGAAATACTAAACCTCTCTCTCTCTCTCTTCTGTCAGTCACTCTTGCCCTCTCGCTCACTCTCTAATACTTCGCTCTTGTTCTCTGTCATGTCACACTGACTTTTTTTTTTAAATCTCCCCTCGTCTGCCTCTCATGAGTCCTATTACCAGATGCTATCGAGCTCTCGCTGAATGTGTCTCTCCACTCCCTAATGTTTCAGCTATTACAGATTATGTTGTGATTTAGAGACAGACAGGGAGAAACATGAGCGTGTGTGTGCGTGTGTGTGTGTGTGGCTGTCTGCATACAGGTAATTACAGTATATTTTGGGAGGAGTTATGAATCATAGCATTGGCTTTAAACAAGCTGACCATCATTATTATTATTAGCTCTGCGTTAGACCATCAGAAACATGTGTTTTGGGCGTTATGCCAAAAAACACACATCTCCATGACAGCGCACTGCCCCTGAGCTGTGCTCACTGTAGCTGTGTGTGTGTGTGTGTGTGTGTGTGGCTAGGGTGGATATTTGGGCATGTAACTTTGGCCACTAGCTGTTGGAATCCATTAATTTAATATGAGACTGCAACAACTTAGCTGACGTTTATGTTGCCATAGGTTGATGTCATTTTGTTTTATGTTTTGGGAGGAAAACGTCATTAAAAAAAAGTACCGTAACAAAATATCTTTCTTATGTCTTTCTCTATATATCCCTTCAAAGAGGGATGGTGTAGGCTGCATGCTCATGTGTGTCCCTGGATGTGCTCTAGCATATATGGTTTATACATGTGTTTGCCAGTGTATGTGTGTGTACGCAGTCTGTCTGTGAGCGGAGGTATATACGGCAGGGTGGAGGACTTCTGATGACACACACAGAGTGTGGACAGCTGTGCTCCAGATGTACTCTGCGGAGTCACGTCTGAATCCCATTTGTTGTCTTTATGAATGGCGGACATCAGGACCAGTCTCATCCAACACCGCTGACCAGTGGACTCGCTGACCTCTCAGCTCGGCTATTGATCAATCAGAGTGATGACCACAGACTCTACAGCCAACTAAAACACACAGCAGAGGTGGCAGAAGCTCAGATGGGATGCCACAGTTTGGAAAGCTGATTTGTAAATAGCTATAATTCCTCTCCTCTAAATGTATCTAAAGCACAGCAAAGTGCAGTATTTTATTAAGTTTTTTCATGTCTAAAACTGCACATGGTAATGGGTCGTGTTATCTGCAGTGATGAATGCAGCAGTGTTTCAACTGTGATGTTACCATCCGCAAAAACAATCATTAAATGTACCCTGTGGAGTTTTCTTGCAAACAAACACAGTTATGTTTACATTAATTGTTTGTCGCCGAAATGCACTGTGTATCCTTGAGGCCTAACTACCATTTGAATGCATTTTCTTCATCCATCCATCCATTTTCCTCCGCTTATCCGGGGCCGGGTCATGGTGGCAGCAGGCTAAGCAGGGTTGTCCAGTGCAACGCTTTCTCCTGGGGGATCTCAAGGCGTTCCCAGGCCAGGTGAGATATATAATTCCTCCGGCAGGGGTCTCAACGGTCCGGTACAAAACCCGTATTACTGCTGATGCCACCCCAATCTGCCTGTCCATCTCACGCTCCATACATGTATATTCTTGTACGTGTGCTGCTAGAGCATGAGATGCAAACAAAATGATGACCCACTCATCAAAACATTGCTCCATAGTTTCATCAGTGGTCAAAAACTCCACAGGGTACCTTTTAAATTACTATTTGTATTTATGAATGTTTTATACATTCAGTTTAAAGTATTTTATGAAGAGGATGAAGTTGAAACAATGGCAGAAATATTCACCCTCAATTTAGTGATGGTTGTTCACAGTTGTACACAGGATTCTGTATTATATAGAAAAATCATGACTTTGTATTTGATATACAGTTGTACTCTCCAGTGCATTTACCTTTAAGTCACTCTTAACTCAAAGTCTTTTTCAGTCAGTAGGGATGGAGTTTGGTGTTTTGCACGAGGATGATAGGACAGGTCACATTGCTCTTTTACAGGTTAATCTCCCCCGTCCACTTGCCCACTGGACCACCTGCCGAACCCGTCTGTCTCTCCACCTCTCCATCTGTCTTTCCCCCCAATTTTCTGTCTATATCTGACTGATTGAGCTGTATGTAACCCAACACCCATCTGTTTTGTGTAGGCAGTTAAAAACCAATACGGTCCAAATTAAGCTGCTTCACGCTACGTCTGACTGACATACTGAGCACATTGACTAGTATGAGATGGCCCAGTATGGATGCTTTGTGGGGGCAGTTAAAAACCAATCCAGGCTGGATTAGGCTTTCTTTCACGCTGTGTCACAGTTACTGAAAGACAAAAAAAGTGCGTGATCGCCTAGGAATGACGCACACCAGTATTAATACTCATGGATACAGTCATGAAGACACAGAACATAAACATACTAAATATATTGAAATGTTCTCACATCTCTCTCTACATATAACACATTTCTGCCTCTTATTCCCTCCTGTGTCTTTTACGGTGTGTTTAAACTGGCTAAGTTGATTCAAATGAGTATGTTTCCTGTGTGTCATACATAAACATTTGCATGAGAAAAAGAAATAGCTTTTCAAGATTTGATTAGTACCGGGCACGTCCTGATTGTTCTTTAGTTTTAGCAAATTTCATGCTTTCATTTTAATAACAGAGAAATTCACTTTGCAGTTTTCTAATTTACCAGCTAATAGCTGTACAACCACAATGAAAATGTTATTTTACAGACAATATTTTGGAACGTCCAAAGCCACTTTTGATTGCATGTTGTGCACTGAAATTGAACCATTTTTCAAGCCTGCATCCATATTTATTTGACAGTTGTGTTTCAATTGCTCTTAATTGACAAGGTCTTTATTGACAAAGAAAAATGTTCAGAGAGTATAAAAATATTTTTGTCAGTACTGAGAAAAATCTAGTTTTGTCATTTCTGTTCTTCCTACCTCATTCAATACACCATCATTTACAAGAGAAGTGAAATGTTGGCTTTTGTTCCCATCAGCCACCAACTTTCTTTATCTCTCTCTTTCTTTTCTCAGCCGCCATGCTCAAAATATTCTTTGTCTTTCATTCTTTGTCATCTGTCTTTCTCTTTCCCCCCAACTTTCTCCTCAGGTCGGGTCTGGTAGTGATCATGCACGCTGATCGCTTCAAAACCAGCAGAACTAATGCAGAGCAGAACAAGAGCTGTGATGTAGACAGAGAGAAAAGAGAGGGAGATGGACTCATAGACAAGGAGTTAATAACAGAGAGGCTGAGAGAAAGTGGGATACACGGAGAGATGAGAGAGATTGTGTGTTGAGGTAATTCATCGCCCAGAGAAAACAGGCGGGTGTTACAAAGGAAAGAATAAATGAGCGACAGTAATAATCCAAATATTTGTGCGCTCGGAGGTAAAGGCATTACATTATGATTGGCCATCGGGTTCTTATTTCATGTACCATAGACAACAGCTGGGACTGTATTTTAAACATCAAAATCATCCATCCATCCATACATCCGCCTAGCACTTCATCTTGAGAACCATTTTTCTGTCCATCCATCATCCCTTCATCCATCCTTCTGGCCATTTATCAACATATTGATAAAAAATGCCATAAAGCGCCTATGCCGGGCATTGCTTCTCTTTTTTCCTGCATATTTTTCTCCATCTATCGCTTCCTCCTTCCAGCTGTTCGTCCCCCTGCTTCATCCAGTCATATTCTGCGGCTGAGTTTATGTGCATTACCTCTCTATCATTCACTCTTTTATCATCCTTCCATCCATGAAACACACCACGCAGCTGTACTGCTGCGCTCTCCCGCTTTTCATTTGTCATATCATTCACACATCAGTTCACGTTTCCCTGCTGAGACACATTTATCTACCCATTCAAAACTCTTTTTATCTTCTTACATCCATATTTCTGTTCACCGTTTCTTGTGATGATTCAGTCGGAATCCTTCAGAAACTTTGTTTTATCTCCTATCTCCTATCTCGTTGTATTAGCCAAGAATCAAGACTAAGGGAAGATTTGATCGTCAATGTCAAAGATTTTTCGGAAACATCAATTGTTCAAGTTTTTCATTTATTATGTCTAAAATGTTGAGGCTCCATCAATCAATTTGTTATATGTCAAAAGAAAAAAAGTGTATATTAAGCTGCCAGCATTTAAAAAGACAAGTTCTTACAAAATGATTTATAGAACAAAATCATAACATAATGAGATTTTAAAAAGAATAGTAGGTAGCTTATCAAGGGAATGTGATTAAAAACACCTTTATCCATAAAAACACTATTTTGAAGAAAGCCCTGTCTGTCTCTGCTCCCCTTTAATCTGTACTACCATTCTTCTATCCATCCTCTATTCCATAATCCATATGCCAATAATGCACCACATATCAGTGCTTTGCCTCCTCTTATCCATCTGTACTTATTCCCACACTTCCTCCTTTCCCCTTCTTCATCCCCTTTTTTAATATCGAGCTGTTTTCCATTAAAATAGCCGTGATTAAGTGGTAAGATCTGACTTTTCTTGGCTTTTAGCAAAGATAATAGAAGTGGACGATGACTAGCACATGTTGACAGAGAAGGGAAAGGGATAGAGAAAGAAAGACAAAGGGAAGGAAGAGGAGAGGAAATGCAAAGGTGGGGGAAGGTGAAAGTGAAGGTTTATATCAGACAGAGAACAGAAGAATCAGGAAAGAGGGCTGAGAGAGAGAAGAAGTGCAAGCAGAGGATGGGATGTTGAAAGATGACGTCGCTCGTTCACATTACCTTGCTGTGGAAAGATTTTCACCATTGTAAAATGTAAGTTATGTAGGCTAATGGAAGGGCAGGTCTTCATTATTTTCTGCATTCTTTACTCACCACATATTTGTTTTTTTTTTTTATGTCTCAGTCTCTTTCCTTCAAGTTTGAATTCAATTCAGTTATGCTCTGCTGGCATGAAAGCAAAGAACAACTTTGCCAAAGCATCAAAAAGATCAACATCATCCTGTTTCTGTGCATTGTATCTGTCTCTTCTTTCTTTCTTGGTCACTGCAGCCTCCCTTTCTCTTTCTTCATCTTTTGTTGCCATTCTCTCACCTCCTCATCTCATTTCTCCCGTTCTCAGTCTTCTTCTTTGGTGTGTCAGCCTAATCTCCATTGACGTATCAATCATCACGGCTTTGTTCTCGTCCTTTCAACCTGACCTTTGTGTGCGTGTGCACGTGCGTGTTCATAGGAGCGCATGCATGTGTATGAACGTGTAAAAATATTAACACGTCACCACACTCCCCTCACTGCTGTTCATTGATGGTGATTAGTAGCAGGTGTTGGCTCTGAATTCAAAAACACACGCAGATACACACACACACACACACATGCACTCAAATGATAGGTGTGATTTATGGGGCTGGGACTTATGGGTTGCTGGAACAACACGGTCTCGCCCTCGAAGATAACATACGTAGCACGCACATGCACGTAATGCACACATACGCATGGCATAAACACATATATATGGACTCACACACACTTAAACACACATGGTGCATTTTTGTCTGACACGGCTGGCTCCTTTCAGCCCAGAGGTGAGATCAGACGTTAAAGATCTAGTGATGAAAACACTCCTCATGGAAACTGCACATATTCATCTTCAGGAGGAGATACAGGCCCTTCACGGCAACTTTTTATATCTCTGGCCTGTTAAGGCACCTGAAATAGCATTGTTGGACTGCGCAGACATATTTTAATGTCAAACTCAGTCTCTGAAATGGCTGGTGGCTGGACCATTAATACTTTAATCTTCTGACAGTTGAAAAAGAGTACAAAATTGCCCATAATCTGCTCACGTATTACATTATTTAATACAAAGAAGTAGTCTGGTGAGAAGAATGCACTGAATAGCATATAACTGATGACTGCTGTGCAGTATTTTATGAGGCTGTTACTTTGTTCAACAGTGCATTTACACATCAACTGCCATTGTATGAATGAATAATAACATAGGCTTGGTTCAGTCTCATTGCACAACAATTCAACAGTTCAAAAGTGGCTTTGGATGTTGTGAAATCTATAAACATTTCTGTCTGTCACTTTATCCCATAAATGTCAATCCCCTTTATAAGGTGCCAATTCTGTTTTTTTTATTAATTGGTGAACAGAATATTGCTTAAAGCAAGTCTTTGTTTTAATCGAGACTCCGACAATATAGCGCAAACGTCATAAAGCTTTCTAATACACTTGTTCAAATAAACAAAGTGACAGTGTAACGGTGGTTTGAGTGTCTTTATCTTCTGCAATTTTGTCTATTTGAGAAACATCTGAAAAATACAAAAGGCAAAATGAAATTCTCTGCAGCTTTTACATGAAAGACTGTAGACATAAATGTGTTCAAAATGAGTCTTTGAGGATGGCATCCAGTGTTGTTGTAACAAGGTCACTTAATAGATGACGCCTTTCACACTGCTCACAGTGAGTCAGAATAGAGTCGCCCACCAACTAAGCTGGCTGCGGAGTGAGCTATAACAACCTAGTCAGTACTAATTAAGATAGTAGCTCAATGTGTTGTTGGATTTTTTTTTTTTTTAATCTTGGAGATTAAGAAAACTAATTAATTCTATTCAAACTCATTTGCGTTTGATGCTGTGCAGCATTTCAGAGGTTGTCTTAACACTTGGATGGAAACATAGTGATAGAGAGAGAAAGAACAACATAAAGAGAACGAGAGTTAAACCCTGGAGTCCTCCCAGTGAGTTCCAGTCTGCCGACCTACAGACAGACCATTAGTACTACTGTCAGTACTAATTACTCCCTATAGACATCGCACTGCTTCTTTTTGTTCCGACTTTCTGCACATGCAAACTCTGCTCAGTTTGACTGTTTTATTTCTCTTTCTTTGTTTTTCTGTCTCCGTTTGTTACCTACCGCCTCTGTTTATCTGTAGCTCTCCACATGATTCAAAACAGTCTGAAGTGATCATTTATTTTTCTCTTTCCATCTCTTTTCTTCTTCCTCCTCACTCTCTGCCGTTCATTTCGCTCTTATCTTTCTGTCCAGTTCACTTTTCTTCAATTCAGTGATCTTCTTTTGCCACAGCTTCTCTCTTCAATTTATCAATCGAGGAGTAAACTAATTAATTCACTTATGATGGATTTTGAAACACATTGCACAGCAGAAAAAATCATATCACATTAATACAGGAAACATATTCAGCCTTTTCTCACACACACACACATACATACACAGACCTCAGTAATGATTCAAAGAATGCTGTTCTGTTAAAGAGAAGTAATGCAGTGGAACAGCTTCACTTAACGTAATGAAGTATGTACAGTATGTGTGTGAGAGAGAAATGGTGTGTGAGACACATGTTTGTGTGGACATCTTTAATTCCTATAATGATACCACTAGTCTGTGTGTACATACGTGCCTTTATTAATCACATTGTGGGGACTCATCTTCCATATAAGGGCAAAAGGCTGGTCCCCACAAGGATAACTATTTATTTTAGGGTTATAACTTTCAGGTTAGGTTAGCATAAGTGAATACAATGTCCTCACAATTGACAAAAGCAAGTGTATGTGTATCTATGTACAGGCGCATATGTGCTCCAACATGATTTACCATAGCTGCCTAATTTCAATGAGCCATGGTACAACATTATTTACATTTTAAATAAATATCTCCCATGTGTTAATGGGATTCATCCATCATTGTTCAATAACAGCAATGTATCTCTAATGGATTCTCACATTCAATACAGTTATTACATATTGTTAAATTAATCATCGACATGAAGAGAAAGAGATGAGGAAGAATGACGAGAATGAGACGAGCTAAACAAGAGAAAGGGGGCAGAGAGATACAAGAAGCTAGAGAGAATGGAGTAAAGAAAAAAGACAATGTGGCTTAATATTTAGAAGTACCACTTCGGAGGCTTCCTGGTGGTGTAGCTGTCTAAAGAGCACACCAACACCAATATCTTCGGTTCAGATCTGCCAAGCAAACACTGTCACATGTCTTGCCCGTTATTTTTCTCTCTCCATGTTACACTTTGCACTCTCAGCAATCCAATTAAGGTGGAATGCCCTGGAAGTATAATAGAAAAATTAAATTAGGTGTGTTGTTTGTGAGAAAGAAAGAAAGAAAGAAAGGGGAAGAAAGTTGCATAAAGAGTGGAAACTTAACAATTAGCGTGTGTAATGAGGCAGGCGGTTTGTTTGGTGCTAAAGTGAGCTTGGCTTTATGGGTGGTTGGTGTTCGACTATGTGGGATTGGCAAGTTGGTGGAGAGGAAGAAAGCTTTGAAGTTTTAGAAAAAAAAAAGTAAGGAAAGTATGGGAAGTGATAAACATGCTGCCACTTGGTGTAAGAGGATGGGGGGATAAGAGGCCTTCATGAAAAGTAAAGTAAACCAGGTTGTTTTGAAGATTGGCCAATTGGTCAACCTGATTTATTTATTATTTATCTGCCACACACATTTAGTTGTGCCCCTAGTAGATCAGTGATGCATGAGAACAGTATATGATAAGTTAAGTGATAACAGGCTTTAAGCATCCATTTTAGTGATAGAATTTTTAGAGCTTGTGCAGTCATACATTAAAAATATCTGAAACACATTTTAGCTTATGTAGCCAGGTTTGTTTTTCATGTAAACAAGTACATGTTCATCTGATGCACAAGGACATTTCACTTTTATTTAATTTAATTTTAATTGCTTTCTATCACGCAACACAGTTATTATTCTCCCGGGGCCACATGAATGATTTAGGTATCTATACGTCTTAACAAGTGCATTTCTTATAGAGCTTAGGGTTAGATAGAAAAGAAAAGGCAAGGTCTGTGAAAGCAAAGGAGAAAAGAGATTTAGAGAGTAAAGAGGAAGGTATAACTACTGGTTTAATGATACATTTGAAATATTACAATTTTCTTTTTAACAAGTTTTGCAGTCTGAATCCATGGTAACTCATAGTTGTAACTCACACTGCTTCAATTTTATGATGAAAGCATGATGATGAAAGCACTGGAAATGAGCGTAATGACATTTTAGTGCGTATGTGGTTGCATGTTTGCCAATTTGGAAACCTTCAGTATTAGTTTTGTAGAGTAAATGTAGAGTATAACCTTAAAATGAGATTTCCACCTCTTACAAAAAAGAAGTGATGTCTAGCCAACTCTTATAAAAATAAAATGATCTGACATCATAAATCAATTTAGAAAAGTACATGTTAGTGGCTGCTGTGTTTTAAGACCTTTGCCCGTTAAACGCTAACGTTTCAAAGCTACAGTCATTTATATTTTAGGAATTTAAGATGATAAATGACAAGCAGCAAGTTTCTCTATGCAGAATTACATTCTCCAAATTGAGCGTGTAAGTTGCTCTCACATTTTGGAACGGGGATGACTTTGAGTTGAAGTTTTGTCCTTTTCAAGTAACAAAATATTAACTGGGTTTCATTCTAATAGTCGCTTCCCACCATTAAAAAACAAAGCTTGCAACATTAAAACAAAACTGATTATGGTTCTCCTTTAGAGTCATGTTTCATCTTAAGAAAATATCCTGTAAAATGCTGGACGATAAACCATCTGCGGTTTAAGAATATCGAGCAAAGCGATTTTAGGAGATGTTTCTTTCCCTAACTGGATGTGTTGTGTTTTGCAACGGAGCGTATTCAATCTAAATTCTCACTGAATGGCATCAGCAGAATTGGACCCCCTGTCTGGCCACTACATGCTGGAATGAAAGATAAATCCATCAGGTTTAGCTTTTCCACATTCAACTGATGCAGATTGATAGTCCTGCACTGGGAGGTAGACACACACACACACACACCTACACATAGTTAATCATGTGTGTGAAGGTCCAGTGGGGAGGAAGGAAAAATCTGGAATACCAGTTGGACTCTGTATTCTGTGTGTGTGTGTGTGTGCGTGACTTGGCACTTTGCCCTGTCCCTCCACGAGCCACGCGGTAAGAGGTCCTACTCAGGATTATCCCCACGAGTCTCTCTCTCTCTCTCACACACACACACACACACACAGACAGACACGCACAGACACTCGCTAACCCCGCCAGTCCGCTGTGGGTCGTCCACCAAACCGCCTGTCAGCCCTAAAGCCCGCCCTAAAGCTGTCAAAAGCTTCCTGTCAACTTCCTGTTTCTGTCAGATGCAACACAGAGGCCTTTTTTTCTGCACATAGATGTCCCATTCATTCATCACCATTACCATTCATTCTAATAGGAGCTTCCTGATATAATGCTTTTCCAACCCCTTTGGTGTCTTTCATCGTATACCTGCTACTACACACACTCTGTGCGTGTATGTGTGTGTTGAGAGAAGCCAGTGTCCCCAGTATGCCCAGTAATGTTTAATTGGTGTAATTAACCTGTTACCATGGTAATTAACCTGGGCAACAGTTCTGTCAACATTATAATGACAAACAGATGGTACCACTGCTGCCAACCCTGACACACGGACATGAACACACACTATCTCACACACACACATACACACAAAGACAGTTACCTGCTCAAACTATATGTCCTTGCACTTTGATGTGGACACACACAACCTGCATATGGTTATGTAAACACAAAGCCTTCCTTTTCTTCTCATCTCTCTCTCTCTCTCTCTCTCTCTCTCTCTCTCTCACAAACATAATGCGTATGGACATGCACAGCAATGGGCATACGTGCACTTAACATAGGATTTATATTTATTTTGTTTATTTGAATTCCCATTAGCTCTCACCACTGCAACAGCTACTCTTCCCGGGATAATAATACAGTAACAAAAGCAATTTAATTGAATACAAATATGTAAAACAATCTCTACAAGAGTGCAAGTAGTATAATAAAGATAATAAAAATGTTAAAATAAGCAAATAAAACAAAGCTAAATGCATAATAATACACACATAATTAATGATTTTGAGTTGCAGATGAAAAACAACCATTTAGGGTCTTTTTCAACTGATAGTAATTAAAAATAGGCCAGTTTTACTGCTGTTTAAAGACATTAGTGGTGTAAGTAAACCTTTAACATCATTAAACATCATCAACTTACTTATGTGTTATCTACGCTTGAATCACGGTTTGTACCTTTAAGAAATGACAGCTAAACAAATGGCAGGAGCATGTTGATCTTTAGTGTATGAGTATGATTAAAGTTCAGTATGCCCACGATGGAAATAAGGGGCACTGAAAGCTCACCCAGCAGCTGCCATGAAAAGTCACCATATGGAACCCAGTATTAATTGTGTAAGGATTTACAGTGTCACCACCACCGCTTCCCCTCGGCTCTCTTTGATGTTATCCCACTGACAGGCTGCATAAAGGTTTCCAATGGGAACAATAGATATTAAATGATTCTAGACCACATTGTCAGACAGTGTAATCAGTGGAGCATGATGGGGGCTTTGATTTGATTACTTCCTGGTGTTTCGGCCAATCAGGACACATTTTTTGCTGCCGTTGCAGTGTCTGATCCGATCAAAAAAAGACCCTGTCATAGTTATGAGGGAGCTATTTTAATACATTATGAAGGGAAGGGTTGAAAGAGATAGAGGCAGACAGAGAGATAGAGAGAAAAGCAGAAAAACTCAGAGATAGAGAAAAAGAAACAACATGGTGCTGATGGATAGTCCCAAAGAAAGGGAGGTTTATCTTGATGAAAAGCAGAACCCCATTAGTTTCCCTGTGTGTTTCTCTGTGTGTGTGTGAAGGATGTGTGCATGTGATAAGTCTGTATAAGGACAGTTTGATGGCTGTTGGAATAGTTAACAGCCGGTCACACTGCCTCCCTCCTCTCACCTCTAGCATGGCGGTCCAATCAGTTGGTTCCCCCCTGACAAAGAGCAGGACACACATATTAGCGCAATGACTTACTTTTATCACAGCAGGTTGGCAATGTAGTGTCTGCCACACACATTAGTTGTGGTTTTGTCATGTGCATGTAATCCATGCAAGGGTGTATTAACCTCTTTTTTTTAATCATTATTACAAACACACTTGAAATGCTATTTTTAATATGCTTATGCGATAATTTTAAAGCCTAACTACCACACCCTCAAATTGTGCTACAGCCCTCCATCCCAACATATTTAAAAAATGCAACAGAGGAGTGAGGTAGCACCTCGTGGCCACACAGTGTATGACGTGGAGGGTTAGGGGACACGGGGGAGACTGACTCAGTGTAGCATTGACAGCGACATAGAGCTGGTAGTCAGAGCTAACCAGCCATGAGAAGCTACTGTCAGACTCTCCGTTCCGAGAGCTTTGACAGTCACTACAAGCACATTTATGTCCCTCTGAGAGAGTCACTGTGTTAGTACCTGCATTGTAGCTCGGCTAGCGGCTCTGAGAGGCTCTCCGGTGTGTGTGTCTGTGGGAAAAACAGCATAAAAAGCTGTTTTCACACACAATATGTGTTGTTTTTTTTGAAAGATCACCTAAATGAACATCATATGCCAACAAGAATGTATGGGATTGTGTGTACAGCACAAAAAAATAATAATTTAGAGTGGCATTCCTTATTAAGATAAAATGGCTACATTACATTTATATAGCCAGAAATAATGTCTCAAAGCACAATAAATGTGCATTTCTTTGCTTAATGTTATTAAAATTAGGTAGAATGAATTTGCCATTATGAAATAAAAGGTTGTAGGGGTCAATTTCAATTCAATTTCTTATAAAGTTCTCGAGTTTCCTCAACACGTCAACATGTCAATTTCAATTCAATTTCTTATAAAGTTGTCGAGTTTCCTCAACACGTCAACATGTCAGATGTAACAGATTCATAGGAAATTCTCATTTACATGTCCAATCTTAAAGCTTGGCATGAGAAAAATAATCTAATAAAGGAATTCATACTGATGTGTATCTAAAACCAGGATTTAGAACTTGATTTATGCAGAGAATTCATGGGAGGGTTTCACCTTGAATTAAGAGGCGAGCTCAGAAGTTTGTGTGGTGATGACATAATCTACACACACTCACCGTCTGGAGGTGTCTTGAGGGAGCGCGTGTGTCAGTCTGGGTCATGATGAGTGAAAGTCTCCACAGGGACAGTGAGGCGAGATAGGAAACAGACCCAGCCTCAGATAAACACAGTCATCCTAGTTGTCAAGGTCACAGTGTGTGCGGGCCTTTGTGTAGTTGCTGTATATGTTTGTGTATATGTGTGCACGTGTAACCGTGTATTTGTGTGTGTCTGTGTGTGGCAGATTCAATGAGGGCACATCTGGAGAAGTGTCATCCCCCCTCACACACTTTTCTCCCTCTTCCAGTAATTTGTTTTGTTTAAAAATCACATTTCCCTATCTTAGCGTGCAAAGAGTAAAAGTCAACATTAGCCTTTGGCAATCATTTATGCAAACGTTGTCAACTTTGTCAGAACAGACTGGTTGTGAATTAGGCCTCAACAAACAAATAAAAATGTAAAGCTTCCTCTCATCTTGGTTTTAATTTGCTCTTCTTTTAGTCACTCTTTCCCCTGAACTCTTGTTTTTTTATATTTATTTTTCTGTTAGAGAATCATTCTTTGGTTCTTTAGTTCTCTTCCTTTTGTTTTTTTGGTTGTTTTATTGTTTATTTTTTCATTGTCATTGTGAGACACTCAGTTGTCTGTTGAAGTCTCTTTGAAAATATCTAAATTTCCCAACAAGGCTGTTCAGGTTGGTCAAATCATATTTTGAAAACTGTATAATTATTCCTTTAAAAAACCACGAGCCATAAACTGATGACTTAACCAAATCCATGTCATGGTTGTCAAACACTTTATCTTCTGGCATTGAATCCTGAGCCTGCTCACATTTTTAATAATATCCCTCACTATTTCACTTGGTTAACACAAACCACAGCTGACAGGCCAGGCTATGGTTCTACCGGACAACTTCCTGGCTCAAAACGTGTGTTTGCATTTGTGTTTTGAGTGTATGTGTGTCCATATGTAACCAGACAAGCAGTGTTAACAAACTAACAACACATAAATATAAATATGTCCCCTGGGATTGTATATGGGGGTTGGGGGGACGTGAGGTGACGTACCATCACTGGATGAAATTGTGGTTGTGCTTCATGCTTGTCTCCACCAGGTGGCGCTGTGCTGTAGTGTTTCCAGCCTCTCTGATGTGGGGGGTACAGGTGGAGCAGGGATGACACAGCAGTAAGGGTGTGTTAGGTTTGCTTCACCTCAAAGCCCGGCGGATAGAAAGCAATCAATGCATATAGCAGTGTTGCCTCTGCAGACTCAGCGCAGTCAATCACATTCACTTTAAAGGGACTCCAGGTTGTTGACTGTGGCTGAAACTCTGAAGAGAACTAAACAGTGAACAGATGCAGAAGCTTTAGTGTCGGTCTGCTCGGTAAGCCTGCGTGGAAAACCACACGACCCTCTCCGTCATGCTGTTTCTCAGTAGTTTTTATTGTTTCTCTGATGCTCTGTGTTGTTTTGTCTGTCTCTTTTTTCTCTCTTTGCCAAGCTAAGGCACTGTAAGCCCAGTTAATGCCTTGTCATGTAATCCACATGTAAATATGAAACACAATTATACTAATGCCTAATTCCAGTGAGCCTTAAAGAAGCCGGCATTAATTGAAACAGGACATATTACTTTGGTGCTTCACTTTTCGGTTTTTCTTTGTTTGGATGTGTGGATTTCTGGGATTTGTCTCTCTCTCTCTTCATACCTTCCTTTCTCTCTGAACATGTGTAGGTATTTTAGTGTGTGTGTGTATCTGCGTGAACTCATGGAAATATTTGTCAAAGATTCAGTTGTTTAATATCTTACAGACCAAGGCTCCAAAGCCAGCATTTCTCTCCCAAAGCTCTCGGGGTGTAAGCAATCGATTGAGTTAGCTCAGTGAAAATACATCTCTATGTTGGACAGTATATGCTGTTAAAAAGTCCATCTTCTCTTTTGAATACATCTTTGAAGCATATTATGAGTTCTGAACACAGAATGGCCTGTGCCCTTTTCTTCCCGAACCTCCATCTGTGTTTCTTTCTCTTCTTTTTTCTCCTTCTTTGTTCTTTTTCCCTCCTTTTATAACTCTTTTCCTCCCCCCCATACTTCCTCTGTTTCCTTTTCTCTCGTAACCAATAAAAACAATATATTGATGACACTCAATAAAAATCCCAGAACTGTAAATCCAATTTGCTGTGCATATTTTGTGTACTGGGGAAGTTCCTCATCCATTTTTCCAACACAAAAAAGAAATGCACACACTTTTAAATGCCGCAACATGCAAGGACATCTTTGCCAAAATGAGGATTTGTGTTTTCTGGGTGTTTTTCACCACAAAACATCAGATGGTAATTTTATGGGAACAACAAAACCCTGATCCATCGCTCAAACAGTTCCTGAAAGGCAAACACCAACTGTGAGTGGGGAGAGGAAGACGAACAGATGGACAAATTTGTAGGCAGGCAGACAGAGCGACAGAGAGTGATAGCTTCCCCACGCCACTTCGAAATTATAGTGAAAGGAAATGAGACGCAGAAAGAGAGAAATGACATAAAAGATAAAAGGAGAAATAAAAAGACAAAGGGGAGAGAGGCGAGGAGAAGAGCTGGGGATTTCCAGTGAACTCAGTTCGGATTCCTGCAGTCTATGAGGGATTTGAAGTTAAATAAAAATGATTGGATCAAGGTGACGTGCACTCGACTGTTGGCAGAAGGACAAGACATCATACTGATTTTTTTCGTCAGTTTTATCTGTGTAAGGGTGGCTTTCCTTTTTATTTGGATCTGAATGTCAGTGGGCTTGTTTTTCATTATTTTGTCTTTTTCTTCTTCCTGGTTCGCCCTTCATCACATCCCGTGGTGTTATTCCGTCAGATTCACACAATAATACGCAATTTCTTCGATTAGAAAACAACAAAATGTTTAGCTTCAGGCTATAAAACCGCTGAATCACAGAGCAGCAACACACAAACAGCATTAAAAAAAAAAAAACCAAACAACCTCTACATTGAAAGATGAACCAGTTGGGATCAGAGAATGGACAGAGCTTGACCATTTTCTTTTCTTCAAGGCTTTCTGCCTTCTTTGGATTGAAAAAGAAGTGCAGGTCGTGAGGTACATTGCAATTTAAAGTAAAAGAAATCTTGCCTGCAAATGTTACTATTTCTACACTGTTGTGCAATGCAAATGTTTCACAGTGGTTTAAAATTGCTGCTGAAAAGAATAAAATAGCCCCAGGAAATAAGACAAAGTGGTCACAAAATGCTCTCTGAAAAACACAAAAAATAAACAAAAATACCTCACTTTGAATAATGCTGTGGAGCTGAATAAATCTATGGCCATTTAATGGCTGTAGCAAAATGGCCACCATAAAAAAAACGTAAACGGCAGCTGTGAAATCAAGTGGAAGCGAGGCGTAGTCTTTTTCATGGATTATTAAAAACACATAATGTAATTACTATGCATTATGTAAAAGAAGTGCACAATGAAATGAGAATATGTAATACAAAACTGGTGATGCTCTAAACTGTCCGTACTGTAATGAAATAGTAGAAGCACAAAAATGCCTTCTTTTGCACATATTTACATTTTCATGAATTACCATGTTGTGGTAATAAGGGATGATCATTTAAACAATTCTGCTGGATCACCATATGTTTCCCCTCCTCCTCCTCCATTCTTCTCATTTGCTCTCTTTTCATCGCAGTAAATTTTGTTTGTCAGGGGAAAACCGCTCAACACTTGTTCTCTGTTACGGTTTTGAGATATTTCTCTTATGGATTCAAGTCTTTGCATTGACAATTTCCATGACCGTAGACAAATATTTTAAGATCATCTCTTTTTCTTCTTTTCTCCTGCTTTCTGCATCAGCTTCCATCCCATCATAACACAGTATGTCAGAGGAAACATTGCCTTTTTTCTTCACTCTTTTTTTATATTCAGGTTGTTACATATTTTGTCACAAAACTGCCTTGCCTCTGCTAGTTTTGCTGATTTCTGAAGCAGCACGTCAACGTTATGCCCCTGTTTTGTGAAAGTCATCAGGGATCAATTTCATTTATCTGGCATTTATACTCTGCAATATCAATGAAAGGTGCTCTATTTTCCGATGTGTTACGCTCAGTGAAAACTCAACGTTCAGAGGACAGGTCCAATTTTCAGTGGTGCACACATTTATCATCATAAAGTGCGCTGAAGTAATGAGAAATAAAGATGATGCTGGTCATTTTCTAGAAGGTTACCATACCCAGAATAAACACAAAATCACAAAATGTAAATAATTTCAACTTCTTATACACATTTTTAGCTATAGTGACAGTTTGTAGGGTTTTTTGAAGCAAAAGATATAATGGGCCAGCTTATAGTCTATCAGAAAAACAACTGCTGTCCTCAATGGGGAGGGAGGAGAACACAATTTAATACACAAAAAGCAAGCAAGGACAAGTGATGCAGGAATGAGCAAAAAACAAGGAGAGGAATAGTACTTAAACAATGTCATTCAGTCTAAAAGTGCACATTTGATTAAAACTAGCTCTTTTAATTAAAACTCAACTATTCAGGATTTTGATTTGAACTTAATAGTCTGAACATGATTAAAGGGTTTCTTCATTAAATTGAGAAAGGTGTTAAATTCAGTCATTTATTTTACGTTTTTTTCTTCTCTGTGTCACTTTAAGCCTCTCTCTCCCTCTGTCATAACGCTCTTGATTGCCACAGCTGAGGTCACTCAAAAACATGTCTGACTGAGTTTTGAACCTCACACATCATAAAGTCGTTGTGAGTGAACGTCGTGCCAGGCCAGATGAAAGTGCTCCGTGCCCCGCAAATAGCACCACATTAACACAAATACAGACAGAGACGAGGCATGAAAGACGGACAGACGTGTGGGCAGAAAGAGAGACGGACCTGTGAGTAAAGACTGTAGATGTCAGCATAAAAGAAGAAGTTGTGTTTCTTTTAATATGCTGTGCAAGTTTTAATAACATGTCATTCAGCTTGTTTCTATCAACTACATTTATTTGAATATAATGTATTCAAGATGATTCAAGAGAATGTTACCAGATTACATAATTGAGCACCAATTTGGTAGATCAGGGTATTTCACTGCTGCATCCAGCACAAGATTGATACAATAATGAATGAATTTGTCTTAAAGTGTACCTTGCTTTGTTTTTATCAGCCACTGTGGTGATAGAGAAGGGAGGGACATACATCAAGGGCCCACATCTGGACTTGAACCGGGGACATTTAAATTACATACACCCCTGACACCCCCGTTTTTTTATTGTGCAATGTTTTTGGCCTCTCTGTAACGCTGAATGGTGGCATGCCATGACTGCTTTCTACATTAAAGGGAGCAGCATATGTATTAAAATAAAAATCTGTTCGCATGAACCTTGATCACATCTTCTCTTTTTCGATATGCCAACTTTTCCACCAAATGTAAAAACGTTGAATATTTAGGCTTCTTTTTGGAATTTCTGGCACTTCCGCTCAGGCTTTATTTATTTATTTGTTCACAAAAGACATTCTGACATGTCACGGTAGGAAAAGCACAGGTGTGAATAATACAATTAATGATGGCTGAATTCCATTTAGCTGATTCAGTTTTATGCATGCTGGTTCACTGACACACTGTCTTGGCTTACTGGGACACTTGAATAGAACGGAGACATCGTTAATGTTATTAGTTACACCTGTGCTTTTTGCAACAAAAAGTCAGAGAGGAAACATTTGTGTTTGTGTTTGTGTGTGTCTGTGTGTGTGTGTGTGTACACCTGTGTGTGTGTCCGTACTGGGTGAAGACAGGTATGCAGCCAACTAATTAGTTCTGTGGATTAAGCTGAATGATGATTGGATTTAATTAGTCTTTTGTTTAAAGGCATCTCTCTCTCTCTCTCTCCCTCTTTCTGTCTCTTCTTAGCTCTCTCTTTTCATTCACCCCACCACCACCCCCACCACCACCACACACACACACACACACACACACACACACACACATTTAAAAGTAACATCCTTAGTGCAGAAACACTGAAAAATGAATTATCAATGCACCCTGTCTACTGTCACGCCATTCGTTTATAATGTAACTTCCACCTCCAAATAAGTATGTGTGTGTGTGTGTGTGTTTGCGTGTGGGGGTTGAGGTGTACGGGAGCGGTCCCTCGGAGACCCTCTTAGCTGATCAGGACGTAGGTGTGCTCAGCCAGACGTGTCCTCTCCTCGTTAAGGTGGGCTGTTATGCTAACGAGCCCTGGGGAGTTTACACTAACAAGCGCATGTGTGTGTTTGGAGGGACGTTACCCACGCTAGAGCGAAAAGGTGTGATGGCATGTGTATTCATCCCTCTCTGTTTGTTTATACAGCACATGTGAAAGGAGAAGTGTTTGTGCGCTTGAGCATTCCCTGCGCACTTCTCCTCTCTTTGTAATTCAAGTGTGGGTGTAAATAAAGGTGTGTGTGTGTGTCCGCACCAGGGCGCCGCTATTGCAGCAATAGAAAGCCACAGTAGCCACCTGGAATGTAAACACCTTTTCTCAAGTATCCCTTTTTCTCTCTCTCTCTCTCTAACACACACACGTACACACACTGCTGTAGACATAAGAGCTGCCAGATACTCTTCCCTGCTTAACCAGTCAGCGTTTGGTTTGATGTGATTTTGTAACTGTGTGTGAACTTCTTTAAGTTTCTCTGCATCTCTACGTTTTCTCTGAAACATTATTTGTTCCACAGTGAAGTTCTTCTACAGCCAATTTAGAAATCCTAGTACATAAATCGGGGCATGATCCCTCACTTGCTTCCCACCCACCAACGCTACCAGAAATGACTTCATTATTTTGCTATTATGCTTACTGAAAAAATTGTCACCACATCGTAAAGTAATAACCAGCACAAAATATAGTTACATATCATACTCTAAAAGTTATCACATTATACGCTCAACATTTTTATTTCATTATAGGCAGGTTATTACATTATGAGTCTGTTATTACTCTTGATTACATTACGCAGTTATTACATTATGCACAGTTACTGCTTCATCACGCACGCACATATACCTTTTTCCTGCTTGCTATGAAAAAGGAAAAGGAAATGGTGTATGTGTGTTCTGCTTTTACCTTTTTCTCGCTGAGAGTGTGTGTGTGCGCTACTGGTTATATGTACTGCTTTTTCTTGGAGTCTTGCGGCGTGTGCGTGTGTATGTGTCTGTGTGTGAAAATGTGTGTCTAGTGTGGCCTAGTATTTTACTTTCAGATGGAGAGGCTGATAACATCTTTGGGAGGTCAGCCAGATCTGAATCCTCTCTAACTTTTTACCTTTCTTGGCTCGTAGTGTGTGTGTGTGTGTGTGTGTGTGTGTGTGTGTGTGTGTGTGTGTGTGAACCTTCCTTGGCTCAGACTTGAGAACAGTGGGTGGTTTTCTCTGTTTCCACTTTCCGCCAGCTCTTCTTCAATTCCTTCCTCGTCTTCTGCTTTATTTATTCAATCTTTCTCTTATATGTCCCCAATGTTGTTTTCAAGTATTTACATCTTTGCATCCCTCTACCCAATGTTGTTTACTTTATTCTTTTTTTTTTCTTTATTCTCTGTTTCTCTCACAACAAATTTCTCTCTCCCTCTCTCTTTCCCTGTCCTCTCTCTGTATGTCAGTGTCACCACCTCTTTTAATGGGTGTCACCCGCTAGAGTAATGGCCAGAGCTCAATGTGCCATAGCAGTAATTTAACACCGTCACACATACACACACACATGCAGAGGCACACACAGTGATGGATTACTCTGGGGACGGTTGCAGAAGTGCTGTACGTAGGATGGTCATGTGTGGATATGACAGTAGTAAATTAGAGTGTGTGTGCATCTGTGTGTGAAGCAGAAGTGACCACTTCAAATTCACCATGCTATGAGAGAAGATACAGCTCTTACTAGTGTGTTTTTTAACTGGTTTTGCAGGAAAGTTTGATATCAGTTTTGGGACCTGGCTTTAGTGGATTTTCGGTGGTTGCTGGAAGAAATCATTGAAGTAATAATCTGCGACATGGCAGTGAGAATAAATGTCTGTTTTGCCGCTCACAGTCAACATCTGATGTGACTTAACAAGGGCCGAATCTTAAAGCCAGTTCAAGCTTTTACATTTGATGATTCAAACACCAGGGGCCGGATCCATAAAACTCTGTATGTTCACAACTAAAACGGTGCACGCACAAAGGCAGAAATATGCAGATGCACAATTTGTGTGAGATTCATAAAGCTGTGCTTACGCATGGTCCTATTTTTTTATGAACTGTCATGTGGGCGCACCTGCACGAGCCTGATTTCCTCGCCCATAGATGGCCATAAGTGTACATAAATATACCTTTAATTTATCACCTGTTTGCATATCAATACTTCTGTCTGCTCCATCAGTCTTGAGAACTGCCAATGAAAAGAGCAGCAAAGCAAAATGCTCTCTCCCCGTATTATCATTAATTCATCACATGTACCGGTGAGCCATCATCTACAGTGACATCTCAGTCAATATAATCAAACATTAAAAAGGCACAATCTGTTTATAAAAATACCAATTTATGTCAGGGCAATAGTGTGTCCAAGGTTTCGCCTATGTATCTGGTCTAAGGAGTCAGGGGTGTAGAGGAGGTGCTACATTTTGTTTCCAGCCGAAGCAAAAGTGGTTTGTTTGGAATAAACAGAAGAAAAACTGGGCAGCTGGAATTAGACACAAAAACTGCCATGGCTCGACAGAGAAAAAAAGGATTCCAGCCTATTAAAAACCCAGACCCTGTTAACAGAATAGTCAAGAAAAAGACGTCACGCTGTTTGATTGACATGTGTTCTCTGAGAAATGTGGTACAAAAACACCAGAGCAAGATGCTGAGGGCTGCCACTTTCTTTATTTGCCCTGGCTTGGTCAGATGATTGATGCGTTTGAGTTTACCGTGAGCTGAGGTTGCAAGAGAGGGAGCATTACGTAGCGGTCGTACTGTAGGTGGTCGCAAACACGGAGAAACGCGCGGAAAGGCCAAAACATCTGAAGGCTCTGGGTCATTAACACCATGCACACATGCAGTTTCAACTTAAAAGCAGTGGCATGGTGGAACAGAAATGTTTTATGTTCCTTTTCAACACCTGGTTGGGAAAATGAGAGAGAGACAAAGAGAGACACATTGGAGAGAGAGAGAGTGAGGGGTGGAAAACGGCTGGCCCAGTGACTTTTTGTGTGCCCATATGATGCCTGTGTACCATGCAGTGTTTATCATCCATACACAACTTTGGAGCTGCCTTCTCCTACAGAGGCTGGCAAGACTTCAGTCACTCACACATGAATACTCTCGGAAGGACTGCTGAGGTGGGCTTTTTGCATGTGTGTGACTGTATGCTCCTCCGTCCTTATTTTTTGCATGTGAGTATTTTTGAGCATGTATGTGTTTTAATGCCTGAGTTTGTGTATGCGAGGGTATTCAGACCAGCGTGTTTGTGTGTTTGTGTGTGTGTGTGTGTGTGTGTGTGTGTAACTGAGTGTTTTCAAAAGGCCTTTGACAGTAGACTGACAGTTGAGGAAGATGGATGGGTTGCAGAAACTGGACAGTGGGGGATCTGAAGGGCTCCGTTGATTGTGTGTATTTGTGTGTTTGCTTGTGCATGAGCCTGCATGAATGTGTGTATGTGTATGCAGGGGGGACACCTGCTGACTGATAGACATTTCAGTCTTTCAGGCTTTGGCAAGAAGAGATGAGATGACCATATGTGTGTCACAGATTTCCTCTTCAAATATGTAGCCAGCAGCACTGCAGCGCTCGACACAAAACAGAGACAGACTCTGAACTCCAGAGAGGAAAGATGGCTTCCAAATACCACTCGTCACCACCATCAGCTGTTCCCCACTTTCTGTATTGTTCTCACACTGAATCTTGCTTCAAGAAATCTTTACACATCTTAAACTATGTAGCTTCTTTGTCACAGTCATGCAGTTGAGAAACATTTCGCTACCTCGCCTTATTACTGTGCCGCCAGAGCAAAGAAATGCTGCAACTTTTGGAAGCTGACAGAAGTTTTTCTGTGGATGTATATTTTATTCTTACCTCAAATTGCAGAAATCCAGTTAATTTTTTCATTGCATCCAGTGTATTTTTGATGTAGTTGCAGTTCATTTCCAGTGGTTTGGCTTTGTCTCATTAAGTATTTTCTACATACTATTAGAGCCACAGCAGCTATCAATTACAAAAATGAAAATTCGGAAATTGGAGATGCGTGGTTTCTGTTTGACACTGACAACATGTAGCTGTGATAATGTGTTTATCATGTGGAGCTGACTCAAAAACAAAACATTTCTTAGAAAATTTGTGGAGGGACGGGAAAACTTGATAATGCTGGACAAACATGAAACATCTCTGGGTTTTATCAGAAGAAAGACTGTGTGTTCAAGTGTAAGTGCACGTTAGTGTGTGTGTGTTTTTCTATATCATCTAATCATTAATACATCCAGCTGTAATGGAGACAATAAGCAGAAACACAGAAGAGCTTGACTTGGACAGACAAATGAAACACAATATATAAGCACAGATGCAGAACTGGGAACAGTTCTGTTTGATCATATTTTAAACCTCTTAAAAAGTAATATATGTTAATAATATGTGTTTTTAGACACTCACAGAGTGTTAAAAGATCAAGATTAATCAAAGAATCTTAATACATTTTAAACTCTGTACATGTCCACATCTGCACCTGAGACCAGTCAACTGTCACCAAAGATGATAGTCAATCACTGATCCTGCATCACTGCCCTTACCAACAAGAGTTATTGGTAAGGGCAAAGAACATATATATAAAAACATCTTTTATATCTATGGCAAAGAATGACTCAAAGATGAGGGAAGAGTGAGTTAAGTACTTTTTGGTATTGAGCTTTTGCTAAGCTCAGTTTGTACATGATGAGTTTCACCCCACAATATTTAGAAGTGTTGTTGTTGATGCTCCATGCTGTAGTATTTCCATTTCCATCTACTAAAGCATCAAAGTAACCATGTTGGTGACATTACAGACACAATTAATATGGATGCCTGATTCCTCTTGCACATTGAAGACCGACTGGACATATTGAAAATCTTAAAAGTCCCACACGTTTTGGATCTACTGCATTTGTCCAGATGTTTTTGTCCTGAACATTGCACAGCACCGAGTGAATATATTTAAAACACCACTCCATGTCAACCAAAACCATTCCTTGTAACGTCAAATGGCTGAAAAAAAAAAAAAGAGAGCAAAACCTGACTTGTAGCTCAGCAAGGAACAAAACATGGAACACCTACAGGGGCTCCATGTTAGGCCCGTTTCCACTGCAGCCAGTAAAAACAATCTTTGTGCAGTATTTGCAGAACACTTTATGTCTTCAACATATGTTACCATTTGCCCAAAACAGTAAATGTGAAAATGTTGCTCTGTGGTGTAAATCTGGCATGTGAGTATGATTTTCTGTCCATGTCGTCTTGCCATTGGATGCAGGAGTGCATTGATATATTCCATGATAGACTGGTGAATGAGGAAGGCAGTTAACCTACGACCTGCATTTGATGAGATGGGGATTGTTTGCCATAACTCACCCAGCTACAGTAAGTGTGAGGTTATTCTGATTATATCCAAGTCTATGGTGTTACAGTCATTTCAGAATCCCAACAGCAGATTGGATTAAAGCAACCTTGGGTGTCACAAAGATCCCTTTTCATCCATATCACCTGTTTACGCTTTAGGTAATTTTCAGGGTCACAGGGTTACTGGGGAGGCACATAAAAGGCCAACCCCTTCTTTTAACTCAACGGACTCCCTAGTTAGTCCCTAGTTAGTCTGGCCTGGAAATTACTGCCAGACAATGTCAGTGTTTTGTCATTTGCCTCCTTCACCTGACTTAGAAATGGAAAAAGAACCAGGAAGTGTGAGTAAAAAGGAGAGAGACACTGATAGTGA
This sequence comes from Macquaria ambigua, assembly GCA_008360985.2. NCBI lineage: Eukaryota > Metazoa > Chordata > Actinopteri > Centrarchiformes > Percichthyidae > Macquaria > Macquaria ambigua. The sequence continues at coordinate 59,077 of VMKM01002510.1, forward strand.
CAGACAGTAAGTGCCATCTGGGCAAACCACCATTTACAATCATTATCAGAGCTCAACCACAAACAACACAACACTACTCTGGCTTCATCTTAGTAACTGTCTTTCTCTCGTACACACATGCAAACACACACACACACACACACACACACTTATCTTCCTAAACAGACAAACACACACAGACACACATGGTGGTCTTGGTGAGATCACAAGTGTCTGTCAGGAGAATTTGTGGCAGTGAGATGAGAGATCATCAGTAGAGTACATCTTGGAGCCATTGGCTGACTACCATTCAGAGACCACAGACAGAGGGGTACCCCCCAGAATTACACACACACACACACACTACAGCACTGCTTGTCTGTCCGTTGTAGATCAGCAGTTCACATGAAAGAAAAAGAGCAGTGATGCAGAGACAGCATGCGATAGGAAGAAAAACTGAGACAAAAAAGGGTGGAAGAGGAAGAAGCGAGGGCAAGATCAAAAGGAAATAAGACAGATGGACGAAAAGATGAGAGAGGAAGAAAATGTGTGTATGGGGGAGGGAGTCGGGGTTAAAAAAGAAAGGGACGGGGTCTTGTCATCTCCTTGCCTGAATTGTTAGCCACGTTGCCCCTCAACTTCACTCACAGATGAAAGACTTGTAGCTTCATCCTGTCGTCCAGACGCACACCTAGACACACAGTGAATCACACCCCAGCATTCTCACACGTACAAACTGATAAGCATGCACTCCTTCTTAACACGTACACACACATGCACAGGTTTCTCCCCCCGCTATTTTAACGACTTCTATTGTTCTGTGCAGTGCTTCTCCCTCCATATGACTTCCATATGGGGAGTGATGGCTGGCTGTGAAAACTACTGTACTTCAGCTCCAATCTATATGACTCTATACAAGCCCCGCATGGGTCCTGCTAAGGTGTCAGGACCAACGTACAACACATGGTAACCTGACCTTCACTACCGCTATGTACCTTATGTCTCGCAGGTGTTATTCATGCTAGCCAGGCGCACGGTTGAAGCCATATGTGGGGTAGCAGCGCAAGGGTGAAACGATCAGTAGCAGAGAGCTGAAATAAATGTAGGTGCTTTAAAATGTTTAATCGGTATCTGAAAGCGACACAGAATAATTTCATTTCAGGATGTTGTTGCCCCCAGCTGGCAGATAATGGTGCAGAATCATGTAATGTGATGAAGCGTACTGTCCACTACAGCACTTCTCTGAGCTAATGTTCTTCTTCTTAGTGGCCAGCCAGTCATTATTTCTGACCACTTTTAAGAGCATTCCATAGGCTTTTACATTGATTTCCTACCTTCCAGGCAGCTATTGGTTTCACTTCTTACAGTACAGTATGAAAATCTATTTGTAGAGACCTAAAAATTGCTTTAGAAAGGTAATCCATCATGGTGTACATTTTGTCACTGTAACTTTTTTGTCAAACGTACTTGGCACTCCGATGTGTTCTTGGAGGCTCGGACATCTGAGATTTTAGAGTTGTCAACCAAAGAGCAAGCTGTTAAATGCAAAGAAGAAGAAGAAAAATCACAATATTCTTTTCACAATGTCCATGTGTGCTAATTGCTCATTGACGCAATGCTTCTCGAAAGCAGACACTTGAATCCTTGATGTTTGAGCATCCTATTGGTGCCTGCTAACAGCTGCATTACTGCCTGGCAATAACATAACTTTTAGTAAATTAATGAATGAGGAAAAAAAACATGATAGTTTACCATATTACAGTCGTAAATGGACGTATTTCTGCTCCAAAATATTGCAGTGTCTTTATTTTATTGGTTTATAACACGGTATTTCATATGCATGCGTATTTGGTAGTGCAGGTTAAGTGTCCAAGGCTTGAGGTGATTAGTGGTTATGTTGATGCTGTTGGACGTGATTTCTGCACTGCTACGCCGCTGCTCTGGTATGTCTCTGTAGCCATATGTGTCCCATAAAGGTGTCAAGACGAATGCAGCACATGGTAACCTAAGTTCAGCCACTTCTCTGGATTCTGTAGTTCACTTTTGTGAAAGCCTTTTATCCATAAGATTAGCAGGTTTTGACTTTTGATGATTTTCTTAACTTTTTTCCTTAAAGAAATACTATAAATAGTACGTTTTTTCTTCTGCAATAATTTCGTGGTGGCAGCCCCCCTTTAGTCCAAGTACTTCTACTTCCACTTGGTTTTAAGATAAGATTCAGGGCACACCGACCCACACACACATTCCCCTGGCATGGATACAACAGAAGGAACAAGCACTGCGTACAGATCAGGTGTGTGTGTGTGAGGCAAGAGAGAGAGAGAAGAAAACAACAAAAGCAACAAACAATAATAGCTCAAGAGGCTACATCGAGGCCACAGAGCTCAGAGAAAGCACATATATAGAGAACAGAAAAAAGAATAAAAACAGAGAATAAACAGAAGGCCTGCAGACTTGGCATGTTAGTTTAAGGGTCTCAATCCATGCACTCCCTACTTCATTAATCCCTGACTCTAAACACTCAAATTACTACGCGGCTCCATCATAAAAAAATGAAAACAACAACCATATCTATCCATATTCTTGTAAAATGCAAGAACAGTATGGCGAAATTGAAAAAAATGGCAGAGGGAAAATACTGAATTAAAAGGGGGAAAGAAGCCACATTAAAAAATCATAAAGATGTGGAGAGATTGTGGATATGTTGCATTCTTTCTCGTTATTTATTTATAAGCATCAGCTGCCACAGAGTCACCCCCACCCTCAAACTCAGCACTGCCCCAAACTGGAACCAGATTTCTGGGAGGCCGGGAGGTGGTGGATGTTTTTCTGGGTCCCGAAGGAAAGATTGGATAAAAAAAAGCGGGGGAGATTTCATGGTTTTGAGGTTTTTGGGACTGAGGGCCTAAGGTTGACTGACAGAGGGTGAGCTTTAGAGACTCCTTCCTTCAATCAATCTCAGTTGGATGAACTAATGCAGTAAAGAAAATATTTTCAGAGGTTGAATTACTTTATTGTCCAAGTACAATAAACGTGCAGGGGTTTAATCTCCAGATTTCCAAGTACAGTATTAATGTATTATTATTTGGCATTAGTGTTTAAGAGTATATGATGATTGAAGAGTACCAGAGTGCTCCAGATATTTTATTTGAGCATTGCCATACAGGGTATAGTATAATATAAATGGTACTTTTAGGTTTTTATTACTGATAAAAATGTCTGTCTATAATTTTGAAGTATTACCCGCACAACTCAAATATTTGCAGCCAAGTTTAAAATACATTTTTATTTGGTTTTCAGTCAAATATAACAATTCAAAATAGTGCAGAAAGTACTTTAAAGTAAAGGCCTGTATATAACCAAGAAGGGAAGATGAATTAAAAACATACAGTTTTAAAGATTCTGACAATTAGGGTGATAAATGTATTGAATTACAATAAATGTAATTTCTCCCAAGGACTCACAACACTGTAGAACACTCCCTTTAAATTTTCTATTTTATTACATTAGAAAAAGTGCAACATTTCAATCCCAAATTTTCCACATACTGATTTTAAAACTAAATATAAGACATAAACATAAATAAAAGCCTGTAAAATATATTTTAGGGAAAGATAAAATAGATTATATAGATGATAACTTAAGCTGTTCAGAGAAAGTGTTTGGAGCTCGGAGAACTTCAGGCTTTTTCTTGTGGAACTGACTGTTCTGTGTGAAGGCTTTAGTGAAACTCTGTTGGCTCGGTTTGACACCAGCAAGCTCTTCTGTGGTTTAAGTGGAAACAGTAGGGGAGAGAAAGACTGGAAATCATCTCTCCTTTTGCCAGTAGTGACGAGAGATTCTGTCTTTGTGTTCCTGCTTTTCGGCTGTCTTTTTTTTCATCTTCTTTCTCTTTCTGCTCCTTCTGTCTTCCTCTTTTTCGTTTTCTGTTCTTCCTCAGTCTTTTGACCTGCTCTGTACTGTAACTCTTTTTCAAGTGCCGGCAGGACTCTTTTCCCATTTCATTCATAAAAAGAACTATCTATTGTTGATTGACACGGCTCCGGTTCAGACTACGCGGTTCAAGAATGCTCTTGCAAAATACTAAAGAAACAATTTACATTGTTTTATTATTTGGAAGTTGAAGGCAAAAATCCCTGCAGCAATGACCGCTTAGCACCAAAGATAGCATCAAAACACTGCTCCGTCTCAGTGAATTAATACATTTTGGATCCAAACTAGTATCTTCTTTACACAGGGACAAACAAAATGTTGTCCCTTTTTTTATCCATTTTTTTAAATATTCAAAATCAACAACAATACATTTCCATGTTTTTAAATTTAAAACAAAATTAGAGTGAAGTTCTGATGCGATTTGTTTTTCTCAAGGTTTTTTAGTATTTGAACATCCAGCTCTCATTCCAGTCTTAATTTTAATTGTATTATAACTGTATTTTTTTCTGTTTTTTCCTTTTGATGTGTTTTTGGTCACCTCAACAACAGGAAGAGATAAAGATAGACGGTACAGAGAAAAGCTAAATAGGATTAAATCCGGAAGTGGCACTGTTAGTCGCATATGGATGAGCGAGTGTGTGCGTGCGCGCACGTTTGTGTGTTTGTGTGTACAACTGTGGCTAAGCCTGCGGCCCATATGTGTGTGTGTGTGTGTGTGTGTGTGTGTGTAGCCCTTGGATCAGAGAACAGTGTATGTGTTGGCTGAGGTTGGGGTGAAATGAGCCGTTTTAATGAGTTAGTTACTGTAGCTGTGTCTGCATGTGTGTGTCTGCACATGGCTCAGCATGAGTAGCAGCATATCCGTGCATGTACACTAACACACACACACACACAAAAACTCTTCAAACATCAAATTATGTCAGTGCAGAAGAGTTTGTGAATTTACAAGAACACTCCAGCTGCATTTATTCTTTGATTGCCATGTTACTGGCTCGTTATGCGACGCCTGCCAAACTTGTAAAAATATGACTTAAGCATAATGAACGTTTACAAAGCTGAATATATTAGGATTTATACAGTCCACAATAAGTATTTTTCCAGTTTCCTCTAAATTTAAGTATTTGCAAAGTTGACTGGCAATATGGAAGGAAATCTTTCACCAATTACTTTTAAATCAGCCTGCAACCAAAGCAGGAAAGTAATTATTATAAAGACAATAAAAAGTCCTCTAACAGAGAAAGTCGACCAAATTTCAAGACTTAAATTTAAATCAATTTGCTTCTCAAAAAAAACAAAAACAAACAAAAACAGCCAAAAACTCATTTCAGTCCAGCTCGTAGAAGTTAAAGGAGTTAAATGAGGAGTGGAGAAGTGGCTGCCTGGGCCAGATTTATGTGGACTGATGTTTTTGAGGAAACATTACTGCTGTCTCTGGCTCAAATGAAGTTTTGAATAATGACTTTGACTCCCTGGTAGCGATCCCTCCAGCTTGGTTGGGATCAGACACAATTGGCAATGTTTGCAGAATTTGATCGCTGCAGCAAATCAGAATGACACATTTAAAATAACCAATGCAAATGGAAATACTAAGCATCTATTTTTAAACAAAATGTCACTTTGGCGGTATGTACTGCTGTTAGTTCAGTGGTTTGAGGCTTTGTGTTGACCCTTGGTAATGCATTAATGCAATGTATGAAATCCAAGGAGTGAACAGATTGAAAAAGGTGAGCATTCATATAGCTATACTCTCTCTCTCTCTTTCTCTTTGTCTTAATTTCTGCTGCTTTCCTCAGGTGCATTTACATACGTAGACATACCACCCTCAAATACACACACCAACACACACACCACACACACACAGTCACATTCAGTGAAGTGAGAATATGGGAGGAGGGGTGACCTCAGCTGATAATCCAGTACAATGCACCTGGATGTGATGTAAATGGATCATATATCCTTACAGTTAATCATACACTCAGCTCCGGGACACTATGTGTGCATGTGTGTATGTGTGTGTGTGTGTGTGTGTGTGTGTGTGTGTGCCAGCTGTAGGACACGAGCAGGGTGGAGGTCATTCATTCATTTTCTATGAACGACTTCCTCTCTCCTCTCTTTTCATCCTCTCTTCTTTCATTGTTCTTTCTCCTCATTTCTTGTCCTCCCTCTTTTTTTCCTCACTTCACTTCATCTGTTTCTTTCAGTATATGTGCTTTTTTTATACTTTCACCTCCCCTTCTCTTTTGACCCCCCCACCCTTTTTTTTTCTTGTCTCCTTTCCTCAGTCCCCATCTCCACCTCCTTTTCTTCATACTGCCACATCCCTTCCTCTCTCCTCCTGCCCTGGTTGCTTCCTTTTCCTTCCCGAGGGCCCCCTCCCCTTCTGCTCCACCCGGGCCCTGTTTGTTTGAATATGCTTCTCAGCGCAGCATGCATATAAATCAAGCCTACCTCATGATGTCATGATCACTGAGGTCACCTAAGACGGAGGCTGGCTCCCCCTTAAAGCAGCATTTTTAACAGTGTGTGTGTGTGTGTTTAGCTATTCAGATTACTGTATGGGGGCAGGCACACACCATGTCACAGAGCGCAGTGGGACTCATATAGCCAGTGCAGTAGTTTGTCATTGTAGCAATTTACCTCTGTCTGTCGAATGCTCAGCCGGTCCACTTAACCCTCCCAACCTCTCTGTAAGTGACACTGAGTGTTTAATCGGCCCCAGAGGATACTTGGTGGGCCACGCTGTTAAAAAAGAAGAAGTAGATCAGCAATGCAAGGAAATTAATTGTCCACCGGGCAAAATGGTCAAATGCTTGCAACTGGGTCCGCTTAAGCTCCACAACTTCTCCCTTGGTGGTGCTTAGCGTTGAGGTGGGGGCCACCTACTGCACCATGTGTACGCTACCTGTACACTAGCTACTTGCTATACTTGGTGAACCGACCCTTTAAGAAGCAGACTTCAGTTTCTTATTGAATTAAATGATCCAATGCTTCACTTAGTCCCCCGAAACTGCACAGTCTGTCTCAGGGTCAGCAATCAAGTTCAATCTGCTGTTTGACACAAATGATATTTGGGGAGTTATGGGTTTAGAAATGGGCTTTTATTCAACCACCTACGTAAGGTACACTAATTCAGAGGGTCCACTTAACCTATTCAAACGTACCATTTAGCACCAATTAACATTTAGATGGGGTGATTTATGAATGTCTTTTGTGTGCGTATTTTTTATAATCTTACCTCCCACGTCCTTCTCTCTCCTTCCATCTCTCCCTCTTTCTCTCCGTCCTCCCATATTGTCTCTAACAGGTCAAACGAGGCCTGGCCATTATTTTGCATCACTCTTTCCTGCCCCCCCCCCCCCCCTCTTTTTTTTTCTACCGGCCCATTGAGACTTGACACAAGGATCGTATATTTGATTAGTGTCTACATGGCCGACGGCGCCACATGTCATCAGTGGCTTTGTACCTTTAGCCTGTCTAGGAGGAGAATGTCTAACATTTACACTCATACGCACACAGACAAATAAATGCAGGTAGAAGCGTGTGCTCACAAACGGACAAACTCGCAACACGAATGAATAATTGCACACAAGCACCCACACTAAGTTAAGAGCAATTTAGTGGTTAAGTTTACAGTGATTACAGAGGCTTATCAGCTACAGAATTATATCACCTCCAATGAAAACATTTTGTAAAAGATGTTCCAGGATGTAGAAGATTGAGAGGAAAATATTTTGTTGTTTTCTGCTGCATTCTTGAGTTGAGTTGCAAGAGATTTACATATTTCAAACTATAAAAAACATTTACCTGCAGTGCTAGAAAGAGTTTCTGTTGTTGCAACATTTTCTTTTGAATTGCTGTTTTGTTTTTTGTTTTTCATTTTTACAAATCTTGATGCTCAAAAAATGACAACAAACAGGGTGTTAGTGGTGTCCGGTATAGGCTGTGTTGCTGTCAGCGTGACTGACTGTTCATTTCCTTCCTCTCTGTCAATGAGGGGGACAGATAGCATCGGCAGGCCAAACAAGCACACAAGCTCAGACATGCAAACATCCCCTGACACACACACACACAGATGAACACACAGACTAGGGTGTAATACACAGCAAGTAGGTGTGGGTTGTGAAGGGATTTCCTCTCTTTGGCACAGCGGTCACACTTGGTAGATGTTTGAGTCAAGATAGCAGCGTGTGTGTGCGTGTGTGTGTGTATGCGAGTTCTCAGGAAACGGTGTCCTGTTCTACATGTTTCTCTGTCACTGATTTGATTGAGGAACAGAGATAATAAACTTAGTTTGGCTACCACTTCCTGGAAATACCCAATAGACTCTACACTGTCCCACGTGGACACACACACACACAAATGGAGAGGTTTCTAATTACTTTTTAGAGCCATTCAATGTCATAAATATATATATATATATTTAAATGTAGCTTTATAACCTTGGAGTGCATTATTTTCTGTGGATGCTGTGCTGATTCTCTGAATTTTTTTGCTGCTCGTACATCGCAATTTATCAAACTTTGCCTGCAAGATTTTTTTTTTCATTTTCAATAATTTCAATTTTTACTGCTGAAAGACATCCAAGCATCCTCATAGAGCCACTTCTGTAATTACCTTATTAACTCTAAATATAGTGTATTTTAATTTAACCACATTTATCTCTGTAATTGTAGCTGTTATGTTCAATTTCTTTTGTAATTTATTTATGTAGTGCTGTAACATGGATACCATTACAACCCTACAGACACACACACACACACACACACACACACACACACACAAGCAAACATGCCACAGCCACAATGATGAGATGCCGCGCGCTTCCAGTGGAACTGAAGCCCAACAGATTGTTCAAGATAGATTTATTTGTTTCATAACTTTTCCGTGACAAGACGACCGATCTCGACGAATGAAGTGTTTATCTACAAAACTGTGGCTTGTGCCGTGTTTGTTTTGTCGTTGCCACGGTGACATCGGATTGCCAAAAGAAAAGAGAAGAAGAAGAGACGAGATGAAAAGAATGGCACGAGGAAATGGCCTTACACAGATGCAGCTTATCCTAGTCGGTTCAGCTTCTATCACTAAGCTGAGGGTCTTTCTTATTGAGATCATTGTTCACTATCATGTTTGCTTGTCATGCGCTTGTCTGTTTCTAATTTACTGTCTTGTATGTATTGTATTGTAGTTTCTACTTTTGATTTCTAGAAGGCCATGTGCTGTTCAGATATATTAAAGTAATAATATAACTCATTGTCATATAAATTTCATAATATAGCAAGACATCTTTTGTGCCAGTTGAT
>VMKM01002511.1:0-35000 GCA_008360985.2 Macquaria ambigua
ATCAGGAAGATAAAGATGTGCTTCCAAGACGTAATCCAGAGTCCAGCGTAGCCTCGGCTCAGGGTGTAGAGAAGCTCGGCTGCAGACGTTTGCAGATCTCAGGCACAGCAGGAGTTCAGCAGCAGTCACATGGAAACAGGCTGAAGTGGAGGTGGCAGGACAGGGATTCAAACATTGTTCCTACTGATGAGCAGCACGTCTCAGAAAGAGGACGAGGCTACAACATCACCCTCCTCCTCCTCACTACTGACACCAAAACCAGAACCAAGCTCTGAGCCGTGTAGCCGAGCAGCAGGAAACTGGCCATGAGATCAACGCTAACATCACTGTTCCTGCTGAGATTCATCCCAGTGGGGTTTTTATCTGCAGCTGCTTTTAGATTTTAGGGTTCAGGAGCATGCACACCTTTAGTTGTTCTCTGTGTGTCGGCTGTGACGTCCAGTCTGCTGTTTATGATGTGCAGTTACATTCTGACTGTTACATTCACTTTGTGCTTTCTGTTGCAGAGTTTCCCACTGGATGGACTGTTGCTGTGTCAGTTATCGTCACTCTTTTAGTTGTTGCTGGGATTCTAGCTGTGCTTGTATTTAAGGGTTGCATCAAACTAAATTGTAAGAAAGGTAAGTTTAAATAAAGTATCAACATGTTCATGATGAGCAGACAACACAACACGTTCTTTATATGTTTCTCATGTTCAGAGTCTTGACAGCAGTTTTATCTCCTCACACATTAAACAGTCTGTTGGTATTTACACCAGGGGAGGATCAAGTCAGGTGGGATTTTCTTCAATATAACTTTGTTTTCTTTCCTGCAGGTTAAACACCAAAGAGAGACCCCAATCCAACAGAGACAACAGTCCCTCTTAACTCCTAATATTCACACAACAGCAGTGGATGGAAACGCACATTACTTTGCTGATTTTCTATAAATTCAAGTTGAAAACATGGTAATTGAATATAATCTGGGGTTTTGCAGCATCGTCCAACATGCGTGTAAATGTCCTGTCTGCTGATGAGGTTGGTTGTGTCTCAGTTGTTAAGGTGGATTGTTTTCAGCAGACAGGTTGAAGTTAACAAGGTGACAACAGAAGAGAGCAAGTGGCCTTTAATGCTGACACAACACATTATTAATGAATCGCTCTGTTCAGTGAGAATTAAATGAATCCTGATATGTGGTGTGATTGAGTTCCACTCTTGTGCAGCTTTAAGAGAAAAATGACTTAATTAATGACGACTTCTTGCACTCTGTTCTATGTTGATTTTATTGTTTTATTTTTATATTCTGATTATCTTATGCATCTCATCTTTACTCTTGCACTGAATAATGAACAGTAACAGTCACTTCTTAATTCTAAGAGAAAAAGTTAAAACACCTGCCAGCAGGTCGTCAGTTAATCGCAGGGTCGGGGGTTCGATCCCCGGCTCCTCCTGTCCACATGTCCAAGAGTCCTTGAGCGAGACAAGACGTGTGTGTGTGTGTGTGTGTGTGTGTGTGTTTGTGAAAATCATAAGACTTCACTGCACTGAAGCTGTCACGCTATAAAAGAAATGTGAATATTTTGTAGCTAAAGTGAAATATAATGTGACTTTTTCTGTATTGCTTCTTTTTGTTTGTTAGCTGCAGTCTGTCAGGTACAGTGACTCTGAACTGTTGTTAAACCTGAAAGTATATTAATGTTAACTGATGATGAAGTCGTATCGTGTAATTTCAGGCAGTGCTTAATAATTTCTGTCCAAACGTTTGAATAAAACATGAAAAATGTCAAACTGTGTTGTGACTGTTTTTCGATGTTTCTGTGTTCAGATGTTTGTCAAAGAAACAAACTACATACAAACACACTTGTACACACGTGTTCTACTGCAACATGTTTCTTGGCTGCTCGACAGCAGTTTGATGGATCTAAAACTTTGATCGTCAGGATGTTAAAGTTGTTCCATAACTCTTTAAGCCTCTGATAACTTCTGGGACGATCACTCTGTCTCCATTCGTCATCAGAGGAGTTATCAGGAGGCGTTCGCTCATTTCACTCAATACACACATTTAAATGTCTAGTCTTTGAATGTTTGTATATTATCTAATATTCAGGCCATTTCAGACATTCACAGCTTTTAACTTTAAAGTATAATCAGTTAAATATAACCAACTAATCAGGTAACTTAAAGCCCCCCCCTCTGTTCAAAGATGTGTTTTGCTTTTTGTTCCTTCACTTGGATGTTTGAGCTTCACTGTGCAGAAAGTTTCTCTGAGCTCACCTTGAATCTGAGTTTAACACGTTTACGTTGAACTCTGATTTTGTGACATGACAACAGTCTGGAAGCCAGTCCTGGTCCAGTATGAAACGTACACAAGTGTGATGTTGAAACCTGAAGCCTGCAGGACTCAAACTCTGAGTGAAGCAGGAGACGTCTGGTGTCATTAAACCTGAAAGGACAAATATTTGATTGACAGCCTTTTAAATTCTGGATTTTTTAACCAGCTCATTGAGCTTTTTGTGGAAAAACCATATGAGATATTTTGACGTCTTAAAACACGTCTCAAGTCCAACTCGTGCAACCTGCAGTTTAACAGGTGACGAGTGTTTGAAGTGTTAACAGACATCAGGAGTTAATCCAGATCTGTAGCTGCTGTTCCTCTCTGGACCTCCATGATGCCATCAGACACGGTTTCTGTGTTCAATGAATAACTGTAAAGTCAAAGTTTCCAGAACTTTTCACGTCAGATTCAAACACTTCAGAGCTTCTCAGCCCGGGAACCTGCAGGACGGGATCTTACTATTATAGTGATTCTGCTGAAAGACTGAATGTTACTCAGTCTTTGCTTCCTCCTGTCAACTGTAAAAACCATCTGGTTAAACTACATCACACTCAGTCTGAGTCGATGCTGCTTTGTTTGTTTGATCAGAGGCCAAAACATTTTAGAAATGCTCCTCAGATTTGTGTCTGGACTTTGGCTGACAGTCACTACTTCCTGCTCATTAACTGATGGAGCTTTATGTGTAATAAATGAGACAGCAGTGCTGTTAAGTCAATATTTTGCAGGGATTCATTTGGACACCCAGTAAGGAAGCTCCAAGCCACACTGCTGCCCACACTGGTTGTTGTTTATCAGAGGTTATTGAAATGTGAATATTTCTTACTTACAGTTTAGAAATGAATTTCTTTCTCTGATTATTGACTGTTATGTTGTAGTTTCTCTAAGTGAGGTGGTTGTTGTTCGTCTCCATTCTCAACAACATGGCGCCCTCTAGTGTCTAAAACACAAAGATCTGTATTATATCTTAATAACCTTTGTTGTGGGGAGCTTCAGTGGGAGCAGTGATCAGAGGTAGTAATGCTGTGTCTGGCACTGATCTGACTTATCTGCTGCTCTTGGAACAGATCTTTAGGGATCAGATTTATATATATTATATATACAGTATATTATAGAAGATGTTCAACACTTTCAAACATTAACTTGTGAAGGCTCATGATGATTAGTGCCGGGGAAATAATGAAAACACCACAATGTGTGTAAGAAGAGTTTTTAAATGTGTAATTCCTTCTTGTTGAACCTTGTACAGAACAAATATTTAGTTATTTAAATAAACTGATTATAGAACAGTTATTACCTCCAAAGAAAGTCATGAAAGTGAATCTGGTCAATTAATTTATAAAATGTATTCTGAAAGAGTCTCAACAAGATATTAAAACAACCAGATCATTAATGAGATATATCCTTGAACTTAATTTAGAGAGTTTGAATTTGAACATGTGTTTTTTAAAATGTAAATACAGTTTATTCGCAGTTTTTGGAAAGTCTTTCATATTTGGATTAGATCGGAAATTTGGATTTCACCTCTTTTTTTGGCCAAAATCCGAGGCAGCAGAGAGAAAGGCGGAAGTTGTTGTACAGACGTCTGTAAAGATGTAAAGAGAACGGAGACTACACTTCCGGTTTTGACATCTGCCTTCAAAATAAAAGCAGTTAAAGATCTTTAAACGGACTATTTTTTAAATAGTCACACCTGCTAACTGAAATCTCAGTTTAGGGCTGCAACTAACTATTATTTTCATTATCGATGAAGCTGCAGATTATGTTCTAGATTAATCAATTAATCATTTAGTCAATTAGAAAAATACTCGTCACGTAACGTCTTTAAATTGCTTGTTTTGTCTGACCAACAGTCCAAAACCCAAAGATGTTTAATTTATAATCATATAAAACACAAATAAGCAGAAAATCCTCACAGTTAAGAAGCTGGAACCAAAATAACTTTAAGCATTTTTGCTGGAAAAACCTACTTAATTAAAACAGTTGCAGATCAATGTTTTTTCCAATCAACTAATTGATTGATTGTTTCAGTTCTATCTCAGATTAGTAATTGATCCAAGAACAATTATGAAAACATAAATATTTGTCCCTTTTTGAACAGCAGAGGTCTTAAATGTTTGATTGATATTAATGTGGTTCTAAAGAACAGGCCTGCAGGAGTTTACTGAAATATAACGTGTTCATATTTAATCCATCATCTTTTTGACCAAACACACATTTGACTTATTCAGACACAAGAGTTTGAGTTATTGATGGAAGATCTGGGCCAGACTCTGCTAATCAGGATTAAGAGTGATAACATGCTATCACTCTTAAATTAGCAGGTTCCAGTTTCTTCCATTGATTGTTGGTGGTCGGCCTCCCTCTGCTTTACATTTGGACCACAGATTGTGACTTCAGATCAGATATGAACCCTGCAGTGTTCATTTCACTGTCAAAATGTCACAATAGGTTTATTTTTCCTGGAAGACATTTTGACATGTCACAGCAGGAAAAGTGTAAATAATGAAATGAATGAGAGTGATTCCACTCAGCTGCTTCAGTTTCAGGGTCCTGATTTGTTCCCGCTGGCTCACTGTCACACTGTCACGACTCACTGGGACACTTGAACAGAACAGAGCAGCATTAATGTTATTAGTAACAGCTGTGCTTTTCCCTCTATGACCAGTCAACATGTGAAACAGGCCTACAGTACATTATGAGCGACTCTGAAAGCCTGTAATGTTTTCTTCTCACAGCTGTGGTCTGAAAGGTGTGTTCAGCCTGCTGCACTGTCAGAATATAAGAGAACCAGTCTGATGAACACTGTGGTGTATAAAGGTTATCCATCATCCAGTCTACATACCTGTTTTTCCTCAGGCCTTTGGTAAGAGGCAGCACGTACTGACTGATTGCCAGTCAATGAAAAGGCTAATATATCAAATATAACAACAATCACAAGACTAAGAGCTGGAAACTCTTACGTCATTTTCTGAGCACTTTAAGGACTTGCCGTCCATATTAGCTTACAAACTGGAAATCAAAATTAATTCATGACATTAGGCTTTTAATCTGAAGAAATTCACGTCATGTGTGTGACGATGTTTTGGGGAACTAGCTATGAGGTAGTGATGCCCTGAAGCCTTCCAGCCAAATGGTTCACAAAAAGGTTCATTTCTCGAGGCTTCATGTGCACACAAACCCCCCTGCTGGTCAAAGACTGTTAAACAGCCAGATGTATTATTATGTATTATGTATTATTTAGTCATTTTATCAATTTGAAATACACTCAAGACTGGCCTGCAACAGTAAGTTAAAGAAATCAATTCATCTTAATAAATGCATTTCATGTATCGTTCATGTATTCATTCATATAAATAAAATTTCTATTTTTGTTTAGTGTATTATGGGTATGTAACATGACAATACAATGGAATCTAATATTACTTGTGAAATGTTTATCAATAAATCATTTTGTCAACGTTTGAATAACTCTAATAAACTGTTGCAGTGTTTTAACAAGGTAAGGGGCAGTGAATGTGCTTGTGCAACTTAAGGACTGTATTCATTTTTATTCAGAAACAAAATATGTTCCACTGTTCTGGGGTTCAGACGATTCCTCCTTTTAGAAACAACTTCTCCTGCTTTGGAGAAAACTCTTTCGCAGGGTACAGATGAGGCAGAGGTGCACAAGAACTCCACAGCAGGTTTGTACAAGTTGGGATAAATGCTCTGTTGCTTCTCCCAATACTGAAGGGGGTCCTCCGTCCTGGGAATGTTTGGTTCTGCCAAATATCTCTGGACTTCGACTGTGGCATCAGCAGTCACATTGTGGTTTCTCTGGGTCTCCTTCACTGTGGCATCTAAATAACGCCAAAGTTTGTTTCCTGAGAAGCATAAACAGATCGTGTAAGTGAGAGTCATAATTAATCCAGATTGACCTTAAACCAAAGCTAAAATAATTACCAGGTCTTTCAATTACAGCAGCTGGAGATGACTGGGACCTTATAACGATGGTACATTCAGATGTTAGTCGTTTGACAGCGTCAGTGGCCTTTGTTGGGCTAAAGAAACCAATTTGTTTGAAGCGAGGATCCAGCAAGGTGGCCAGCGACATGATGCTCATACTTTGCAGGTTTTGGAGCCTTTCCCTTAGGGTCCTGATGAGGTGCTCGCCCAGCTCCCTTGCCAGTGGGATTGTTGCATGTTTTGCCTCCTCCTGGAGCATCTGCTCTACAATTTTTACTAATGGTATCGCTTTTGAGCCAGATACCCTTTTTTCCTCTGACAACTCCACAGTGGCTTCATTGAAGGGTGAGAGAATGGACAGGCACGCAGTAACATTATTATATTCATCAGATGTTAGCCCAGGGATGTCGGTTTGTAAACTTGCCAAAGCTGCCCGGAACGAATTGAGGACAGGACTGGGGTCAGATCGAGAGCCTTTTTTACAGTGAGGTTTAGAATGTGGGCAATGCAGATGGCATGGCGGAGCCGCAGGTCCCTACCACCATAGACATATATAAATAGACGCCGCATTGACAGCTTCAGAACGTTGCTGCGACAGGTCAACGCGTCCGCCATATTGGAAAGGGCAAGACTGGCCTGTAAACAAATACAAGTAAACGGAGGAGCTGCGTTTTTTCTGGATTAAAAGCACTATAAAGTTTACATCTCTCAACCCATGACTCGTTTTTATATTCAAGGGTTTATGATCTACGTGGAGTAGAAAAAAAATGTTTTGTCTCCAGTTACTTATAATGTTGATAGTTAGGCTATAATCAGAGTAACTGAGTACCAGCACCAGTCCCCTCTCTATCAAAACCTTCCATCACTGTCAGTGTTTAAGTCTAACATGAAAAAACGCCTGTGTCATAGTTAATGTGCTCAGTGTTCATGTGTTTACGTTTGCTTCATTTATAATTAATAATATTACTACTATTTTTTTCTTCTTTTTTATCTTATCTTAAGGAAACAAATATCCATAGTATTAGGATCAATTGTAAAGAACAGAGGTGAGGTTTTTACTATAAGCCCTCTGGGTCTGCTTTCTGTATTTTGTTACATATTTGTTATAATGTGTTACAGCAGCTCAAGGACAGAATAAGTACGGACAGACAATAAAATACAAATAAAGACTAACAATAGAAACTATACAAGTCATTAAACTCAAAATTACATTACTTAGCCTAACAGTTTCATCTCAAGTAAAGTGACACAGTCGTGGTGTAACAGTATCACATATTTACATGATATGGTAAGAAATAGTAAAAATATAGTACAGTACACAGTATGAAATATAGTATAAAGTGAGATGTAGTGGTAGTACAACAATATAAAGATATATATTATATACTATAGTACAGCAGTATAGCATATTATTATTATAGTCTATAAATATAATGTGTAGTATGAGAATTATATTATAGTAGTAATATAATGATAATAATATTAGATTTAAATAGTATATGCAGTATAAACAGTAGTATAACAGTAGTACAATATAGTAAATAATAAAATAAAATAGCGAGTAGTAAATAGTATACCGGTAATATAATAGTATAAGAAGTATAATAATATATATATATGCATAATATATATAATGTTATGTATATTGTACTATTATACTCCAAATATTGCAAGAGTCAGTCCTCAATATGATCTTGATTTGAATCTGGACACCTAAGTGGTTCAGACATTTTGACCTGTTAAAAAGTGCAGGGCTTTCCATCTCTTCCAGTCCGTTCTAGTCCCGCCTTCTGGACAAGTTGCCCTTTCCAATATGGCGGCGACGTTGACATGCGATCCAGAGGCCAATGCGGCGTCTACGTATATATGTCTATGCCTACCAGTATATATATTATCTGTTCTTATCAGTTTAATATCTGATATGTCCTCTATAAGGGGACAACATATTAAATGATCACATATGCAAACCCACTTCTCTTTGGCATATTGGGTGCACCATCAGTTACTAGGCATGTTATTTTTGATTCCTCCATGAGGGATGTCATCACACAAGCTACATTTTCTGCTGTGTGTCTGTGGGAGTTTCACTGCACCCAGTAAAGCTGACTGGAGACAGGTGTTTCCATCTATATAATGGAAGGTCACAGCCAGGTAGGCATCCATGTTAATGGATGTCCACATATCTGCTGTTAAGCCGACTGCTGCTACATTCTGGACCGCAGCTTTGGCTTTCTCTTTCTCTCCGGTATTTTTCCTCAACCATTGCCTTTACAGCCTAAAGGAAAGGAAGAAAAGAAAGGTTAAAAGAAGAAACAAATAATCAGTTTGTTAAATTCAATAGTACTCTCATGCTTCATCCATGTCACCAAACACACCTTTGTTGTTGGGAGGACGTAGGTTGGATCTAGTTTTGCCACAAACTCCCTAAATCCTGTGTCCTCCACTATGCTGAACGGCTGCGTGTCTTTGACAATCATTGACATGGTCTGGAAAGAAGGGCTACTTATTAAATTGGAGTCATTGGGAATTGGCGGTAGAGCGTATAATTGGGTTATGGACTTCTTATTTGACAGGAAAATACAAGTAAGAGCAGGTGCAGAATCCTCCAGTGAATATACGATGGAGAATGGAACTCTGCAGGGTTGTGTATGTAGTCCATTGTTATTCAACATAATGATCAATGACATCTTCTCTCAGGCTGAACAATGCGGAGGAAAATCTTTGTATGTGGATGACGGGGCTCTGTGGATAAGAGGCCGCAATGTATCGTATGTCCATTGTTATGACCCTGTGTCATGTGTGTGTTGAGTGCCTGATTTTGACGGTGTGGTCCCTCCCTGCCTGAGGGTGGTGCTGTTCAATGTTCTGTTTTCTTAGTATGTTCAGTTCCAGGTGGTGGCTGGTGATTGGACGGGAGACTGATGGCACCTACTTTAAAAAGGCCTCTGCCCAGGCTGACGTGACTCCTTCTTTTTTCCTGGCTCCCAACCAGACTGTGCTGTGCTGTGCTGTGCTGTGCTGTGCTGAACTGTCATTGGATTTATAGCCATATCTTCGTGCTAATGTGTTAACTACTGGGTTTATGTAAATACAGTTAAAAGAGCAGTCCGGGTATCTGTAGGGGAGAGAAGCTGTTTTTGTTTCTACAATTGTTTTCTCCTGTTTTATGTTAGGGAGTTAGGTAAGATCCCTGTATTTCCTTTCCTGTTTTCTTTGGGTTAGGTAATTTAGTTGGATTTTCATAGATTGTTTTGTTTGTTGTTTTGGCTATGCTCTCCCTGACGTCAATTATACCCTGTGACATGAATAAATCACTGCTGTTTGGACTGCATCCGTTGTGGCACTGACCATCTTTGGGAGCAGGGAAAAGGGGGGAGTCACTTTCTTTATGTTGTGCACCGGTTTACCCCTAGGCCGGTCGTAACACCATAAGAAAATGCAAGTTGCAATAGCTGAAGTGGAAGAATGGGAAGTAAACGGGGCTTCAAGACATCTGTAGCAAAAACGCAAGTAATTTGTTTCTCTAGACGGCATAAAATTGCACCCATGTCCTTAAAATTGTATGAACAACCTCTTGAGCAAGTAAAAGCTATTAGATTTCTTGGGGTTTGGTTTGACTAAAAGCTCACATGGTATTTATTTGGATAAAGTTAAGAACAAATGTAAGAAGGTCATCAATATACTTTGTTGTTTGTCAGGACAGGAGTGGGGAGCCAGTAGAGCATCTCTTAAAGATATATACTGGGCACTCATGAGATCTGTCTTTGACTGTGGGTGTGTAGCTTACATGTCAGCAGCAGAGTCAAACCTCAAGAAGTTAGATGTATTACAAGCTCAGGCCTTGAGAATCTGTAGTGGCTCATTCAAAACATCTCCAGTATCAGCGATGCAGGTGGAAATGGGAGAAATGCCATTAAGGATCAGAAGAGTTAAGTTAATGCTGGAATATTGGATTAATCTCCAGGGGCAATGCGATACTCATCCTGCCAAGAGGATATTAACAGACTGCTGGGAACATAATGAAACACATTTTATAAGTTTTGGGTGGATTGGGGATACAAAGGCAGGAAACATAGGATTATGTCAGGTACAGTACAGCCCCACAGTCTCAATCTCTTCCATTCCTCCCTGGTTATTCTCCTCGCCTACTGTAGACCTCAACATACAGCAAGAACTGAAGGACAAGTCAGAGCTTCCAGTATGGAGCATAGTCCAGAACTACTTTCAGCAACATTTTTCAGACTCAGTGTTTATACTCACAGATGGCTCCAAAGATCCTGATACAGGGCTGCAGGTGCAGCAGTATATATTCAGGTGAGTGAGTCATATATTAAGAAAAGAGTATCAGACCATGTGTCAGTATAAACCACAGAGCTATTGGCAATATTATTGGCCCTGCAGTGGATAGAGGAGAAGGAAATAATGAACACCGTGGTTGCATCTGACAGCTTCTCAGCATTAACAAGCATAAGATCTGGCAGATCATCATTTAGAACGGATATTCTCAGTGAAATATTCCTCATAATGTACAGGATGGATATCTACTCGCTTCCTTTGGGTTCCTGCTCATGTTGGTGTGGAGGGAAATGAGCAGGTGGATATTCTGGCCAAACACTCTGAATTCAGCATGTAGACCTACAAGTCCCACTAAGCAAAGCTGAAGCTAAGACATTCATTAGGACATATGCACAATCAGTATGGCAGGAGCACTGGGATGAGAAGGAAACTGGAAGACATCTGTATAATATACAAAGACTTGTTGGTGCTGGAGGACGGAGGGCTGGAAACGAAGGGAAGAAAGAGAACAGGTCATACAGGTCTCAATCATACATTATATAAAATAGGCAAGCACCCAACCGGGAAATGCACATACTGTAGCCAACCAGAAACAGTCGAACATGTAATACTTCATTGTAGGAAATACAATATCGAGAGGAGTCACCTGTTTCAGTCACTGAGGAAGACAAATCACTGTGACTCTTTATTGTCAGGTCTCTTTGGGAAAACAGCAGGCAAGATTTACTACAACGTTATTAAGTTTATAAAAGACAGATTTAGCTAAAAGAATCTAGTTTTTTTCTGCATAATCTCCTGTTCCACACTCCAGTTGGTGGCGGTAATGCACCTCCAAGCTGGTTTGCCAACCGCCATAAACTCCAAAGAAGAAGAAGAAGCTGTTGTATTCGACATGTTGGAATTCACCGTGTTGTTGTGTTGAAGGCAGATCGGTCTAAAGTTGTACTTATTAGTGTTCAATACTGTCGTCTTAAAGTACAGGATTGTGTTACCTTGTACACGTGGTCAACAGGTGTCCACCGTCAGTTTATTCAGGTAGTTACCGTGAGGTCGGTTAACGTCGTTAGCTAACAGCATCACAGCACTGAGAGCTGGTCAGTACTTCAAACATGTTGGTTGTTGGATTTACGTTGACATCTCCGGATCTTCTGTCCTGTTTCTGTCTGCTGACTTGGTCTGGATTAATACTTGGACAAGAAAACGGTAAGAAAGTTCATGCTCACTACACATCTTACAAATGGTAGCTAGATCATTCATAGTACCGTTAGCTACTAGCTCTATTAGCTCAGTTAGCTGTCAACTGGTCGCTTGGTGTTCATCATTTGGGAGCTTGTTAAAGGGCTATCAAGGGGTGTCCGAGAACCTTTTTGTATATGCTTTCATTTTATGAAAGGTCTGGAGAGCTGTGGTGTTAAAGGAGTGAATGTATTTTCAGATGTTCAGCATGTTTCTGTGATAGTTTCACTGTGAATGGTTGAGTAATGTTTTTTAGCATTTGCTTTTAACAACATGCTGACTCTCCCTGCTCGCTGCACACTACTGTACTGAATCTGAAAGTCACCATTTATTGATAGTTATGGATTTATATTTATCCTATCATTTAAAGTCATTATTAGTAATTATTAGCCATGTTATTTGCTTCAAACCCAGGAAATGACTTTTCATAAAGCTGCTTACAGCAGTCAGTAGTCTGTACTGTTTGTGTGCTCTGCAGGTTTTCCTGTGTGATTTATTAACCTGATGCTCACTGCAAATGCTGCTGATGCAGTGAACGCAGCTTCAGATGCCTTCACTTGACCCTTGATGAGTTTTGGCTATTTTCACTCAACCATCACAAAGAAAACCTGGTTTACAAAACATTTAACACAATTACAGAGAGAGTTCAGATTCACCTGAGAGTTTTCTGTTTGCAATAATCTGAGTCTCGTTCCTAATGAAGAGAAACGTGTTGACTCATTCATTGTGAGAGAATATAAAGAGGTTCATAACCTCAGTGAGAAGTCATGTGTAAAGGGACACATCAGCTCGGTTAGCTGGTGTTTGAAGGGACAACGTCACTGGACAATGTGAGCGTCTGTCAGACTGCAGTGCAGCAGGTCAGGAGCAGCTCCAAACCAACCTGGAAATATCTCTCTTCTTCACTGAAAGTGACATTTTCTTTCAGCGTGACACTGAGAAATCTCACGTCCAGGTCACTCAAATGTCACAGGCTTCACCTGAGGACATCACTGTAGTCAAGGTTAGATTTGTCTCAGAAACTATTTTATCTAAGACGTCTGGTCAGGGAGAATATTTCAGTAGGTGTGATGAGCAGCAAACAGATGTATTTTGTTTATCACCACTAAATGAACTTATGTTTTGTGTTTAAGAGAAGAAGGTTGTTTGACTTTTTGCTGTCTGGAGTGAAGAATTTCTTATTTTCATTTTGGTAGAAGAAAAAAACACTGTGACCAAACAAAGAGAAAAAGAGCGCCGGGGTGCACTGAACCAAAGTTAGAGTAAAAAAAGTACAAAAAGGGTTCACACACCCAAATCAGCCAGGAAGTTCATTTTATTCACGTTTCAGTGTCAGAGTTCAGCACAGGGAAAACAACATGCACAGATGTGTTTTGGTGACAATGAGTCAATCAGCTTGTTACCAAGTTGTTACGAGGTGCACCAAGTAGCTCCCTGCAGTCTGCCCTCAACTTCCAACCAGTATAGAATTCAACTTGTCTCCTTTCCTGTAACAAGTTGTACAACATTTATATTTCCTTTTATACCGTGACCGTCTGCTATAATGACTCAAGAAGGTTGGCCTGATGTTTTCATCGCAGTGTTCCTCAGATATGTCTGGAGTTATGTTGTTGTTTTAGAGTTGCCCTCACAGCTTCCATATAATATCTGTTTGTGTGTATAATCTTTATCTGGCGTTGTGAATGTATGTATAGCTTTGTTTTTAGTTTATAGACTTATAGGATTTAATGTTGGGAAGGGGTCCTGAGGCAGGTCTGAGGAGGCCACTTGGTGCAGCTTTTGGTGATTGACACTCATTGTTGGTTAAAAGGACTCAAACTGAAGAACTCCTAAACGTCTGTGCATGTTGTTTTCCTGCTGCTACGTTTGACCTTGAAAACTAAATAAAAGGAACATCCTGACTGATTTGGGTGTGCAAACCCTGTTTGTACCTTTTTCATTTTAGACACCAGTCTGTGATTTTGTTGATTGCATGAACAGTTTTGAGAACACAACACCTTTTGGAGCAAGTGTTTTCTCATATTCTCATAACCAGGCTTTGGTTTCTGTGCTTCGTAAAGGGGCTGTGTCATGTGACTCATCAGGTATCTTATTGTTTTTACATAATGAAAAATATGTTTCTCTTTCAGGGCCGAGTGTCATCAAAGTGATCGTGAAAGAAGACAGTGATGTTATTTTACCCTGTTCCCTCAACACCAAGGAGAACATTGAGTCAAAGCTCTTTGACTGGAGGAAAGTTGAGAAAGATGGTCAGAAGAAGGAGGTGTTCATGTATGAAGCAGGTCTTCATTCCAATAACGGCCTTTCAGGTCAAGATGAGCAGTTCAAAGGTCGCGTCTCACATTTTCAAGATGAGCTGAAGTCTGGCAACGCCTCCATAATCATCAGAAATACGAAGGTGGCTGACAGTGGAGACTACACCTGTGATTTTCCACGTCTTCAGCCAGAAAGACAAATATTCCACATTCGGCTTGTTGTTGGTGAGTGCTTTCATTAAACAGTTCATCTTAATGTATTTTTGACACTTAAGACAAACCTAATTTGTTCATTTCAGACTAGTCTATGTCAGCATAGAGATTAGAACAAAAGATACTCATCTGTGAGTTCACACCAACAAACTGTAGCTGCTGAACTGTTTCTACCTCTAACAGGGATTTCACTGTGTGTCTCCCCTCAGACAGCAGAGAGACAACTGTCTTACCTCCGTTCAGCCTGCGATGCTCTTGCTATCATAAATTGACCTGATGTCTTTTCTTCCTCTTCCTCTTTTACCTCTGCTACGACTTTTCTTTCCATGTAAGCAACTATAATTACTGACACCTGCTGCCTGCAAGATCTTCTACGTCTCTACATCATGTGAGAACTGAGTCTCTGCTTCTGCTTACGTCTCTGCCTCTAATCTGAACTCAGGTGACTAACACAACTGCTGCTGCTGTATGCTCTGACTGCTCCTGCTATCTATTTGCTGCATGGACCAAACCAAAACGTGTTGTGTGTATCTTTGAGGCCCAACAAATGTATTGAATATGTTTCCTTCCTTATAAAACAACACAAAAGTATTTGAAATCCTTCGTTGTTTACATCCATGTTTACCATGCACTCTTCTTCTCTGTCTCTGTTGGTGCATTGTTGCATGTCCTGGCATGTTACCGCCACCTGTATGTCAGTCAATGTTGTCACACTATTCCACTGTGTATCGCGTGCACGTGCCTCATGCATGTGCACGAGGGAAACAAAACGGGGACCACTCATAGAAAAACAGCTCCGTAGCTAGTAGAGTTCAGAAAACCTTTAAGTGTGAAGTCTGTAGGTTCCTCCTTCAAAGTAACTTATATCATTGTAACATCAGGTTTTAATGCAACATCATATTTGTTGACTATTTATTTCTTTCTGATTTTGTGGCATCTTGTCATCACAGTGAGGTTGCCAGGCAACCAGCAAAGAGTCCAGGAAGTCATTGTGCCCGACCAAGAAATAGTTACAGCATTAAACTAAAACCACAAATGGTCATTTTTCTGTTTGTGTACAGATGAAACACTTTAGGACAGTCAGGCTAGCTGTTGCCCCCTGCTTCCAGTCTTTATGCTAAGCTAGCCTAACAGTCTGCTGGCTATATCTACAGCACAGACATGAGAGTGGTATTAATCTTCATATCTAACTCTGTAACACAGCGAATAAGCAAACAGGAAATGGGTAAGTGGAGTGCTGCCTAATCAATTCCACCTGCTGAGCTCAATCAGACAGATTCTGACAGTTAACCAGTTAGTTACTAGATGATCATCTAAACATCATTAAATGTCTTTTACTGTGTGAATCAGCACCTCTAATCATGTTTCCCAACTCCATTTAGATGTTGACAAATGAGTCCATTACTAAAAACACACGACAAGTTCATAATATCACTCGTGCACTGTGCATGAATCAGTGTTCTTATTTGTCTTTCAGAACGTACCTTTAAAGACCGATCAGGAGAAATCTCAGGTGAGTGATGATGTCACTGATCTCTGCAGCTGCAGTATGTGTGCTACAGCTCTGTAGGTGTCAATCACAGGTTTTCATACAGGATCTTCATGTTCTCACAGTGTAGCAGGTAGATAGGTCAGAGGGTAATGAGGGGAAAAAGAGCTGCTTAACTAGCTAACATCTAACATGTAGGTTAACTACAGGTTAACTACAGGTTAACTACAGGTTAACGTGGGGGTGTGATGATGTTGCTGAGCTCTACATCTGCAGTGTTTACCAGAAGTTGTCGGGACACAAACACACAAAGTTCGCTCTGATCTTGATGTTGTTCTGAGTCCACCAGTCCAGCTTCTACTGACTATTTCACTGATTCACACGCAGCAAAATGTGTTTCCTGTCAACATGTGACTAAGTGCACTTTGACCCCTGCTGTGTCCTCAGAGGCATTTCTAATGAAACTTCCTACAGTCACCAGTAACATTGTTTGACTGATGGCTTGAAGCTGATGTAGCATCTGAGCTTGAGATGTTGTTGTTGTGTCTAAGTGAAGGTATTGTGTCTCTGGCTGACAAAGTTGTAGCACACAGATGTAGAAATCAGTGACATCATCATTCAGATGAATCTTGTCCAATCAAACGATGTTGGGATGTGTAGTTCAAGGTCACATTGTGCTTCTCTGTTCTTCTTAAAACACAATCTGTTCCACAGTCAGGCATCAACATGCCATTAATACATTTCTAGTGATAGCTGTCCTTAATGAGCTTTTGTTTGTGTTCACAGGTGCATCTCCAGAACCATGCGTCACTACTCTTAATCAAACAAAGGACAGGGCTCTGCTGCAGTGTTGTGTTCGAGGTGCTTCTCCTAAACCTAAAGTAGAGTGGCAGAACAGAGCTGGAAACATCCTTCCTGCTGAAGAACCACAGGTCTCAGAAAGAGGAGGCAGCTACAACATCATCCTCCAAACTACTGTGACCAAGACCGACTACTATCGCTGTGTAGCCACACAGGAGGAGATCAGCCATCAGACTCAGGCTGAGACCTTTGTGTATATCAGTGGTGAGATTTCTTTCTTAGTGGTTTAATCATCAAATAATGTTAATTGTTGATGTGTTATTAGTTTTCATAGATTTAGACACAATTTTAATATTTGTTTTGTGTTGTTTGTAACCAGAGTGCTGAACATGATATGCAGTTACATTTTAGCTTTTTGTGACGTGTTTCAGGACCGTGTGAGGACTCGTCCAACCATCCGGCTGCTGGATGGTTGTTTGGTGGATTGTTTTTGGGAGCTTTAACTCTTGCTGCAGTTCTAGCTTTGCTTGTAGCTGCAAAGTTCATCACAATACGCCGTAATAAAGGTGAGTTTATTTAACGTATTGCATCAACATATCCATAATGTGCAGACATCAACATAACAGATCGTTAACAGTAAATATCTCATGTCCAGAGTCTTGACAGTTGTTGTCAGATATGAAGCATTCTGTTTATTTACGAGTTATTTATGAGGCATCAGGTTCTAATACTGATTGATCAAATTAAAAGTAGATAAAGCACAGTCGTGAATCTGTTACCATAAATGTTCATTAAGTTCCATCAAACAGAGCTCTGAATATCACTCACTCACATGCAGTGTTTGAGTGGAAAATACTCCGTTATTCACATGTTGGCGTGTGTTTCAGCCGGTATCAGCAAATCACACCGACACCAAAGAGTTAAATTTAGAGCACTGCTCACGTTTTTCCTCATTGTTCATGTATCAGTGTACATTTGAACATTTTGTACCTGTCTGCTGATAGACTTCATACAAATAAACAAAATGGAAGTGCATGCCTTTCAAGCCAGTTGATCATTTAGCGAGTGATATTTTGGATTATTTCTCAAACTGGTTTTGTAAAACAAGATGGCTGGAAGTGAAAAAACAAAAAAGCTTAAAGGAATAGTTCAGTATTAGCTTTCTTTCCAAGAGAGAGAAGATTGATAGCACTTGTACATTTCTACACAGTCTAAAGTAAAATAAAGTACACCTACCAGCACCAGGCTAACTGTTTCACACTGCTCACAGTTTTTATGCTAAAGCTAACGGCCTCCTAACTCCAGCTCCATACTTAACACACAGACATGAGATTAATATCGATCTTCTCATCCAACTCTCAGAAAGAAAGCCAATATGCACATTTCCCAAACTTTTCAAGTGTTCCTTTAACCCTTACATAATGTCTGAAATTACTGAATATATTTGATGCAGAGTTTTGTGGTTAAACATCAGCTTTAAGGTTATTATTTGGGCTTGTTTGATGTCACCAAAATACTTTATTTTCTGATAGCAGGACTTCAGCAGCTGGTATCTGTTCTTACCAAGTGATCGATCTTATTGACAGCTCAGTACTACAAGTAATACTTGTGTATTTATATGGCTGACATTTGTGGATTATATATATATATAATAATTAAGCCAAGAACTCTGGTTCCCGTGGAGTCCTCAGGGGAGCATGTGGTAGCTAAACATATTGTCCTGTGTGTAAGGATTGATAAACTGAGCAACAACAGATTATTTAACTGTTGTTTGACATTTAATAGTTTGAGAACATAAGCTTGAAGTGACTCGTTTATTCAGATGGAGATGAATAAAGAGTTGACTGTGAGCCTCACAGCTCTGATTGGTTCTTACAGTGGTCACTGTCAGCACTAAAGTTTAAGAGTCAAAGTGCTTCAGTGGGTTCAGTCAGATGTTTCTTATAAATCTGTTCATGGTCGGCAGAGCTGGACTCATTATCATTAAAATCATCAGTTACATGTGATCAGTGATTTCACAGGTTTAGGATGTGTTTGGTGGTCGACCTCGAGAACGTTCATGAGCTGACTGAAATAATTCAGATCAACTTTCAGTCTCCACTAGTAACTGTTGACAACAGACTGGAAACATGATAAACATTACAATCTTTTTGGGAGGGGGCAAATCTGTTTGTTGGTCACAACAATCATTTCTGTATAATATAAAAGTTGACTTTATGTAACATATACTTCTGTTTTCTGTTCTGCAGGTTCTCCAGAGCAGAGAAAACCTTCAGAGCTGCCACTTAATCCACCTGTTTGACAGGTGTGTGTGTGTGTGTGTGTGTGTGTGTGTGTGTGTGTGTGTGTGTGTGTGTACACTGTACAGTGTAAATAATTGAGATATTTGTGAAACATAATGGCCAGTTTCTGGTTAGATTTACAATCTACAGCTTCCTAAATGACCAACAACAAAGGTATTGATACGTTTATTTTGCCATTTCTATGGTTATTCAACAGGATTGTTACGATTTCAGAACTCTGTATATATTGCTTTTATTGTTTGTTGTTTTTGTATTTACTTTATTCATGATCTTATGTGTCTCATTTATATTTTCACAAGAGTCAAAATAACTTCACACTGGACTGTTGTTAAAGACATTGTAGGAACAATGTGATAAATAATGAGAGCAAAACTTAAAAAGGGAAGTGATAAAACTAAAGTCAGGTACAAGAAGTTTTTTAAAGGATCATATTGATTTGTATAAAATCCACATGTTTAGTTTAAAAGCTCAGCGGCTCAAACCAAAATCCCCAGCAGATCCCTGGCTCTCAGGTTTACATTAACATCTATCATGTATATACAGTGTTATGTAATTTGTGGTGCCTTAAAACTAAAAGACAACAAGTTTTACAGCTGGATCAGTTACAAAGCAACAATTCTGGAAATACATAAATAAATAGGGTCCTAAGAAGTTAAAGAACATTTCAATGGAAACTGTATTAGATAACGGTGATGGTCTGAATGGTGATATTACTGTGAGACTCAGGCTCAGTATCAGGATCAATACAGTGAAAATGTCAAAGTGAAAGACGTGTGTGCAGATGAAGTTTGACCCTGCATCGTATGATGTGTGCTGTTTGTCTAGAAGCCAAAAGATCTTTAGTTTCTCAGTTGATGTGCAGATGTTTAAGTGTTTGAGCTGGCTGACAATTTATCAGGGATTTATGAATTGTGCTGTAGACAATGATTGTTAATATTTGATTGTGAAAGATGTTTATGCTGTTTTTGAACTTTATATCCAAATATCTATATTTGTTATTTTTCTCCTGGCTTGTGTGAATTTATGGTGTTGTCGGCCCATGCAGAGCAGCATAGTTATATATGCGTGACACTAATGAAATATTGAGCATTATTTAAGCTGCTTCAGCCTGCCTACCCTTCCAGCTTCCTCTGCAAGAAGCTTTAACTGCCTTTAAACGCCTCCACCATGTGACTTAATGTTATTGTTGACTTGATGCCAAAGATTGTACATACTGCATTTATTTACTGAATTGATTAAAATAAAATGTAATGAAAACAAGTCTTTAAAGAACTTTCATGTTTATATTATGTGCAATGTTTAGTTTGAACTAACTTCTTGTAGTTTTAACTCCTTAAATCTGAGGAGCTGTGAGATGATTAATGGGAGAGCAAAGAAGAAAACAAAGTTCTGATTCACAAATCTGTTTCATTTTTAGAACTTTAATCTTTGCCTTTCTGTGAAATATTAGATCATTTTCCCTCTCTGCACATTGAGCAGTTATTTAAATGAAAGCAGACGTTTCGAGGGGAAACCACAGCAGTGGTGGAACTAAAGACATTTAGTAAATACAAGTAGAGTTTTTAAGTTCAGAAGAGAGAATAGTGGGACGTCCAAATTCACACAAATATCAAAACACATTACAATTAACTTGAGTGATTCTCACTGAGAAGCTGTTCATCTTATTTGGTAGTTGGTGGTTACACAAATAACCCTAGCACCGAACTCTTTAACTAAGCCTCAATGTTCCATCTTTAACTTACCTACAGTTTAATACTCAACTAAACACTTTGGTCACAGGCGTCTGGTGACTAAAAGTTAATCCTCACCTGGATTCTCAGTGGCCGCGGTATAATAACTACATGTACCTGTTAGCTGCAGTTACTGCTTACTTTGCAGATTAAGATTTGAAAACACAATGATAACATGAAGTACAAGTAAATGAAACCTCCAACAGCATAAAATCAGCATTTAAAATACTGCTTCAATATTAATGTGTCTGCAATAATAAGCCAACAGTATATAATACCTGACAGGACATTTTACCTGCATAGTGAGTACTTTTACACTAGTGCAGTAAATTCTGTACTGTAAAAGTTGGAAAGCAGGACTTTTACATGTGAAATGAATGCAGGCTGAATCACAGCTGAGTCAATAAAACATTATTTAATGTTTGTCATTAATCATGAATCCACAACACAGCAGTCTGTTTAGTGAGTAGGAAAGAAAACTGGAGTATTTACATCTACTGTCGTACACGTCACAGTTTATACTCATGCTAACACAAAGACTTTATATACAAGAAATACTGATTAGCATCGTTGTACAAAGGAATAGCATCATAGTAACTCGATCTGGATTCATCGTCGATGCAAAATACACAAAGTAACAGCAAACCTCCCTCAGCTGCCCTGAAATAATCTGAATAATTAGACTAAAGGAACTTGTGTTGTTTGCTGCTGTCCAGGTTTAAAAACAGTTTTACATCAGAAAGTACAAGGCAAGACGATCACAATCTACAAGTATACAAGGTTTGTCCTTTATGATCTGTATAAATACTCTCTCCCTGTTTATGTACACAGAAATCAACCCAACATCTGCTTTCCCTTCAGCCCTCCTCTTTTTATCAGTTTACAAAAAACAAAGAAATACAACAAGTGCTTTCAGTGGTTTTTAGTGTCACAACATGCTCACTGCTGGTCTACCAGGTGCATCACTAAGACACAATTATCTTTTCACAGACTGTATGCAAAGTCGAGCTGTGAACTCCTGCTTCACATAATATTATCTATTAATTCTCCACATTTAAAAGCAAAACACGTCCACTTACAGGACACTTTGCTTTCGTCACTTTTAGAAAGTCGACCTGCCAAATGTCTCTGCTCTCAAACACAACTCAACAACGAAGTATGAAGAAAAAGCCCAACGGAACAAAAACTTCAGTGTTTAAAGAAACAAAATGATTCAAACTGGACATCGAATAAAAAGAAAATCTGATCAGATGAGCTTTGCATAGTTTCTTTTTCTTAATAATCTATAAACGAGCAGGTCTGGATAACTGACTGCAGGGATTCCAGTTTGTTCACATGAGGACTGAGTAAACAGTGTCCAGTTTATTAGGAACAGAGAGCTAAAACTAGTCTGATTCAACAGTAAATCCTCCTTCATGAAGGTTAATGTTCACTTTTTAATGACACTGCTGATTGTGCTGCTGTTGAACTGCACTGCGTTATACTGACACGTGTTTCTATTATTATATCAATGAGGGCAAATAACAGAAACTCCTCTCTAAACCTTCATGAAGGATTTGTTGCAGGACTCGGACTTCACACGTCACTCAAACCTTGAAGCTGCACCGAGTTTCATTTTGAACAGAATTTAAACCAACTGGGAAACTGCTTCAGCTCACTGGCTGGTGATTATAATTGGGCATTTAGCAGATGCCAAACGTAAATAAAGATGAAGAATTTAACCTCCTTTTGCTTCCTAAAGGATCAAAACTTGATTATGATACACGGTTAACCGCGATTATAATTCAGCATTCAGCAGCAGGATGTTGCAACCAACATAAAAACATCTATATCAGTGGCTCTGAAAATCACTAATGCAATGCTTCACCTCTGTTCCTGAGGTGACAGATGACTGTTAAGAGTCTGAAATCTCAAATATATGGATAACATATGGAGTGGAGGTTCATCATGTAGGGAGTAAGTGAACTAAGGACTGTTTTCAGTAAAAGAATTGATGTGGAGTTACACTAAACAGCAGATAACAGAACAGACTGGAGATGACCTGATGCCAAAACAGTACAAGTGTTTCTATTGGTTGCAAATTAAATTAAAGGCCACAAAGTGATGTGAACGACCTCAAAGCGTCTTCTAACCCACAGCTTCAAACTGCACGTTTGAATTTTAAAACCACCTGAACAGAAATCAGAGCAGCTTCTTCATTTCAAGCCAACATGAACCTGAACAGAAAGCTTGTTTGTGCTCCACACTGACGGAGCGAGCATCACCTGCACCAACTCAACTCACCACAACGACCCGAGAACCAACAGACGAGCTCTGCATGTCACTCTGAGGCAAAGAGCACGAGCTGTTTAACGTTACCTACAACTGTGACAGTAAAAAGCTGACAAGAATTCACAGTTAATTTAAAAACACTCACCTGCTGCAGAGCTCCACAAACACAGCAGCAGCTAAACCTTCACTAACAGAAACTGTTTGTTCTGGGTCCCGTTCAGGCTGAAATATTTCTTTTCTTCTTCACCTGGAATCATTTCTTCTAGTTTTCAGGGAGAAAAATCCAGATGTGCTGCTCAACGGACCTTTGTCACAGCAGGAAAAACACAGCTGGGACTAATAACGTCACAACGATGGCTGCGTTCCATTTAGTGTCCCAGTGAGCCAGCATGCACACTAGCAGGACCCAGAAACAGGAGCACCTGAATGGAATGCAGCCATCGTTGGTGTCATTAATCACACCTGTGCTTTTCCTTCCATGTTATAATGTCTGCTGTGAAACAGGTAATGACTGACTGTCAATCACACATCAAAAGGCAACACACAGGGAGCAGCAGAGATCAATATTTGGACCGTTTTCTGTCTTTGGACATTTCACGGCTGTTTAAAACAAAGCAGGAAATAAAGAGTAAATTAAGAATTAAACATGGTAATTATTAACTTATCGATGACATTTCTAGGAGCTGATGGCAACTCACAAACAGATTAAAAGGATAAAGCTGCTAATCTATATCTTTTCTCTTAACACTTTCTCTCTTTAAGCCCATAAACACATTGGTTCCTGCTGAAGACGTAAATCTTTAAAAACAGCTCACAGATATAAAGTCACATGTAAAAAAAGTCTCAGTAATTTCCTAAATCAGCTGGTCACTGTGGTTTTTAGCAAACGTCACTCAGATAAGAGGAAATAGTGCATTTGTTTGGGACTATTTTCAGCGGCGGATTAATACACATCTATTATCTATGGAAACAGGGTGTGTATGTGGCACTGAGTCAAAATAAAATACAGTGCAGCTGAACAGCCAGCCTTATCTTTAAACATCTTTTAATTATAAGTTCAGGACTTTGAGTTTCCTGTTCCTGTAAGAGGCCCTTTGAGACTTTGGGATCCAGGTCTGTGCACGTGAACATGCTGCTCTCACAAAGGTTAAAGTTCACCGTGCACTTCTCTGGTCATAGTGAGAATATGAGCCAGCGTCGGGAAGCTAAACCAGGTGGAGCTAACAGCTGTTCACACTTCAGTTTTGTTCATTTCAACCAAAAAGGAGAGGAGTGATGTAATCTGAGCCGGTGGCTAAAAGTAAAACATTTTACATTTTTAAAATAAAAATAATAAAATAGAAAAGTATTATCCTTCACAGCAGCTTCACACCAGAATCACCAGATTAAATCTTTAACATCCTCAGAAAGACATCAGAGCACAGATCTGTGGAGCGCTCACAGTCTCTGGTTAAACTGTAACTTTCAATGAATGAACATGCATACAAAACAGCTTCCTGATTAAAAAATGTACAGTTCATTACTTTCATAAAAAAATGGCAGAAAGTGTATATTTCATTATAGTTAATATCTTATATCTGATGCCTCGCGCACATTTACAGGTTCTTCCCTCCTCAGCTAATAAAAATCCCTCACAGGTTAAAACGCCGTTTTTAACATCACAAGCTGGAAGAAAATCATTTCTTGACCTCTTGAAATTATGGGATGCAACATTTCCAGGAGCTGCAAACATCAAAACCTGCGAGTGGTCAAGGTTTCCTTTTTAAACATCACGTCTCATCCAGCAGCTACTAACGGCTCAGAAAGCCATTTATCTTGCATATTTCTACAGTTTCACCTTCAATCAAAAGAATAAGGATTAAATATAAATTATATTTATATACTTCTATATACTGTACTACATTTATCTACATACTTTGATTTTCGCGTTGGAAAATATAAATACTTTTCGGCTCCGTCGAGCCTGTTGCTCCAAATCTGACGAATCAATCTGTCGTTTGATTGGTTGTTTGGGATTCAGGCATCTTTATTATTACAGTTTCTGTTTTCAGTGAGATCATCACTTTATCTTTACTGCAGCACAACCCCCTGATAAAAAAAATATGTGAAGATTATATTAATGAATTCATTAATAATTATTCGTATATGTTTTGGTGCTCTGTTGTTTTGTTAAAGTGCTGCTTGTCTTAAACATCTGAAGCGAGGTAACAGGGTATAATCACTCTGTTTATATGCTGATGTTTGATTATTGTTATCAATGAAAATTAAATCAATAACTAACATGAGATCGATACATATTTCAGTAGAGGTGCGACTGAACTTAGAAAGGTGGATCTGTGGACGTTATCGTGATGGTTTAGTGAAAGAGCTGATTAAAGGATGAGATGACGTGCAGGTGATGTGGAGCAGATCATTCCAACCTTCATCTTTCAGCTTTTACCTTTCAGTGATTAGTTTGGTTATTGGTTATAGGGGGTGGGGGAGGTTCAGTTCAGCTCTTCTTCCTCTTTCTCTCTTCGGAAAAGAGTTTAAATTCGGTTCATTTCAGTCCTGCAAGTTTCTTCGTCATCAGCCGACGTCTTACTCACTGATGCCGTGCTCCCAGGCCACTTTAGCCTGCTCATCCTTGGTTGCTGCGATTATGGGCTGGGAGATCTTGCGTGGCATGGGCCGGGGTGCAGGAGGAGGTGGTGCGGACTGGGTGTTCAGGGGGTCTTCTTCAGGGATACACCCCTCTCTGAGGTAGGGTTTGGGGGGCAGGGCTGGAGGAGGCTCGTGGAGGTGGTAAAGAGGCGGGAGGTGGGGGATGTAGTGTGGGTGGAAGTGGTGGTGGTAGTAGTGGTGTTGGGGGTGCGGCAGCCCATCTTGCTGCTGTGGTTGTTGTGGAGCTCCGGTGGAGGCCGAACCCGGAGCCTGGGGCTGGATTTGGCCCACCGCCTGGGCCGGGGTGACGCCTCCCGGGGCGGAGAGGCTGCGGCAGGGCGGGAGTTTGACTCCGTCCAGGACTTCAGGCTCAGAGATGCTGTACCTGACGGGCTGGTAAGGCGAGTCCAGGTCTTCCTGGTCGGTGGTCCAGGACTGGCTGCTGGGGACGGACTCCAGGGTGTCTGTGCGACTGGCTGGGGGGTCGGAGGAGGAGGCGGGGCCGCCGAAGTTGCTCTCACTGAGGGAGGAGACTCCAGAGCTGGCGCTGCCCGACAGGGTGGAGTTACTGCCATCCAGGATGGACTGTGGACTGGTGGGCGAGGCAGGTATAGGGTGCAGGGGAGACTGGAGGGGGGGCAGAGAGGCAGATACAGAGGGAGGGGGTTAAAAGGGACACATTTATGTAACCATGACAACTGTTTAGACTCATCACCTGCTGTTTTATTTATTTTAGTATTTTTAATGTGATGATCTGATGGAAAAACTAAACAGTTCCATTTAATTAACTGATGAAAAAAATACTGAAATAAGGCACAACATATGATCAACAGCATTAATAATACTTTGCCTGATACTAATAATCCAATTTATTTGCTATAAGCAGCTGATGGTAGAAAGGTCGCTCCATCCAACATTCAGTTTTGCATCTAATCTGCATTTTATTTATTAATTGATCTATTTCTGATTTAAGACGTGTATTTAAAATGTAAACAGCAAACACAGAACATGTAGCTCCCATAAACACACTCAGACCAGGAGGCCAAGACAGGACGATCTCTCTGCGCTCCAAATCTCAACACTGTGTTTAAATAAACTAACAAACAGTAAAATAAACTAGAAGAATACAATTATTTGGTAGCACTTTTTCTTTAACAGTGTTTAAAAAGGAGTACAGGAGAACATACAGGAGAACAGGTGAACATACAGGAGAACATACAGGAGAACATACAGGAGAACATACAGGAGAACAGGAAAAGGACAGAAAATGGTTTTGTTGTGTTGGGAATCAACAGGAGGTTAGAGAAGAACATTCAACTGTAAAACTACATGAAACTGAACAACGGGGCAGAGAACAGGAGAACATACAGGAGAACATACAGGAGAACAGGTGAACATACAGGAGAACAGGTGAACATACAGGAGAACATACAGGAGAACAGGTGAACATACAGGAGAACATACAGGAGAACAGGAGAACAGGAGAACATACAGGAGAACATACAGGAGAACAGGAGAACATACAGGAGAACATACAGGAGAACATACAGGAGAACAGAAGAACATACAGGAGAACAGAAGAACATACAGGAGAGGAAGACATCTTCAGTGAAAAGCAGAAACCACAAGTGGAAACTTGGAAAGAGAAAAGAAAGATTTCCTGTGCCGACTTCCTGCTTTTGTTAGTGACACACGACGCCCTGAAGTCTCACAGACCATCTGTAACTCAAAGCTGCTCAGCTGTGAACTGTGTGTGAGCATCACAACATTTAAAATAAGCTATTTTGACATTTAGGATTTGAAAAGCACAGAGAGATTAACTGATTCCAAATGAAGTCTTTCTCCTCCAGCTGTGAATCACATGTGTTCAGTTATTTTAATCCTGAAAGTTGTAGTTTGTCATTTTAAATGTTTTTCTTGCACAAAAACTAAGTTTCATGTAAAGTCACGGTGCAGAGATGAAAACATACGATGGGATGACATTTAGTGAGGTTGTAAACTATCTTCATCATAGTACAAACATAAACAGATGGTAATGTGCCTTTGTTGGGGAGTGCAGACAGACAGACAGACAATCATCCAGACCAACAGCAGGAGTGAGGAGGAGGAGGAGGAAGAAGAGCAGGAGGGTACCTTTCTTAAGGAGCGCGCAGGGAGAGCTGGAGGGAGGTCGCTGACCTGGTGGTGGAAAGCATCAAAGTGCATCGACAGGTGTTGCCCTACAGGGGGAGACACAGCAGGACTGACTGAGAGAGATGCACACACACACACACACACCTCAGACCAGAGAAGAAGAGGAGGAGGAGGAGGAGGAGGAGGAGGAGGAGTGGGAGGTGAGTGAGGAGGAAGGGCAGGGAGGAAGAAGAGTAAGAGGAAGAAAAGAAGGAAAGAAGGGAAAAGAGAAGAAGTAGACGTAGGTAGTAGGAGGACTGGGAGGGAGAAGTTGGAGCAGAGAGGAGGTGGAGGAGTGTGTGGGAGGTGGAGGTGTGTGAAGCCTCTGAAGTTTTGGGGATGCTTGTTCTTAAAATGGGAGCTGCTGCGCTGCTGAACTGGTTTGATTCTAGACATAATTTAACAGAAAAGTTAAAGGGTCAAACTCTCCAGAAACATTTCCTCTCTTTGTGCAGACAGTTTGGATTTCATGAGCTGAGGCTTTAAACATGTTGACACCAGCCCACTTTACGAATGTGTGAAAGGAATATTATTTATGGAGCTCAAAGCTTTCAAAAATTACATTTCAACAGCTCAGAAGCAGAGTGTCTTTCCAGAGACAATGTCTGAGCTACTCAGGGTCAGTGTTCGATTAACGCTGTGGTTCTATATTTAAAATATAACTCACCACTTAGTGAGTAATACGAACAAGAATAATCATTAGCAGAAGTTGTTTCTGGTCTTTTCAGAAATGTTTTTGTTTCTGAGCAGGTGTGTGTGAAGAGCTGTGAGGTTTTCGTGTGTTCTTGTGTTCTGTTCTTGTCTGATAAGACTTTTTGCAGGCCGGTACCGGTGCGCTGCGAATCACTGATCTACAGATTTACAGACAGACGCTCAAAAACAATACAACAGTCAGGACACAGAGGAAATGCTCTGAGCATGTGCAGACCAGCAGGAAATCAACAGCAACATCTCACCGGAACAAAGGAACTACACACTCCGGCATCCACACACACACAAACACAGTGCACAAACAAAAAGACACACACACATGCAGTCATAGACATACATAGCCTCAAAACACACACACACACCAGAACACAGGGTTGAGTCACATGATCCAGAGACAGAAAACACACACACAAAAATACACATAAATATATAATACACACACACACACACACACACACACACACACACAGTTAACAGTAGTGACATACCATGAGCCAGGTTGCGTGGGGGAACAGGAGGCGCCAGGACACTGCCAACATGGGCAGAGAGGAAGGGGAGGACTTCTCTGGTACCACTGTCCAAACTCCAACTACTGGGAGTGGTGAGGACTGGAGGAGGAGGAGAGGAGGAGAGCAGGAGAGTAGGAGAGAGAGAGGAGAGAGGAGAGGGGGAGGAGAGAGGAGGAGAGGGGAGGAGAGGAGAGAGAGAGGGAAGGAGAGAGGAGGAGAGGAGAGAAGATAGGAGGAGAGGGGAGGAGAGAGGAGGAGAGGGGAGGGGAGGGGAGGAGAGGAGAGGAGAGAAGGGGAGAGGAGAGAGGAAAAGAGAGAGGAGAGGAGAGAAGGGGAGAGGAGAGAGGAGAAGGAGGGGAGAGGAGGAGAGGAGAGAGAGGAGAAGTGAGGAGAGGGGAAGAAAAGAGAGAGAGGAGAGGTGGAAGAAAAGGGGAGGAGGAGGAGAGGAGAGGGGAGAGGAGAAGACGAGAGAGAAGAGGGTAGGAGAGGAGAGGAGAGGACAGGAGGGGAGAGGAGAGGACAGGAGGGGAGAGGAGATGAGGAGAGTTAAGGAGAGGAGGAAACAGGAGAGAAGAAGAAGGGAGGAGAGAAGATAAATGACTGTATTGTTGTTACATATAATGTACCACGCTATGTACTGTAAGTGTGTACGAGTGTGTGAGCGGGCCTACCTTTCTCAGCCACAGACAGGTTGGGGTCGCTGCAGGGTTTACACGGACCAATCACCTGATGGAACAACGCTCGCTGGAAGTTCGTTGGCTGAAGAGAGAAATGTCAGACATGAACCGTTACGTTCCTGCTGGCACGGTGAGACGTGAGAACCACAGGGATCACATCATGTGGCTTCTGGACCTGCATCCATTTAAACCTGAATAACCTGGTGTTGGTCAGAAATCACACTTTAAAGCATCTTGGTTCTTGGATCATTTCTCTAACAGCAATCTGAGATCGAGATGAATTAATAGGCAAAGTGTTAAATGTTTGCACTGCAACTGAAAGTGTCTTTTTCTCTCACTGAACTGATAATTAAAGTTTGTCCTGAGGCACGTGACCAAATCATCGACCGTCACAATTCTGGATCAGATGGAGATCCAAACAAATACAGGTTCAAAACTTAAAAGTGTCATTAATAAATCACCTCCAGCCCTCCATACCTGTCCGTTCTCTGAGATGTTGGTGTACATGGCGCTGCTCGGCCGCTCTCTGTGCGGCGGCAGCAGCATCAGCATCTCTCTGCTGTGTCTGTATTTGTCCGGCAGAGAAGGAGAGCCGACTGCAGGGGCACACACAGCAGATACAATGACTCTGTATGTGTCATGTGACCTCCTGATGAAATATGTTTTCATGTTACTATATCTGAGCTGCTTACCTCTGATGGTCGAGGGGGTGGAGTTTATCATCTGGGAGGGCGCAGAGTGGGTGGAGCTAAGGCTGGAGGAGGAGGGGCTGGCCTGCAGCAGGAAACGTCGTCATGGTGAGTAAATACAAACTACAATATTTCCATGACACAACACTGCAGCACCAAGAGAGCAGCGAAAGTTCAGTTATGTAAAAAATAAAGTGATAATCCTTTCTTACATTTTAAAGTCTCTGCAAGTCTCAATATAAAAGTCATTGATCCATCTTAGAGTATTTAGAGATGTGTCACTGATATTTTCATAAATGTTATACGTTGAAGTCTCACATGTTCTTATCCGTCAGAACAGCTGCTCCTGTGAATCCACTGCAGCCTTTTGCACATTTTAATTCCTAGTGTTGGATGATGTTGGAAGTGTCAGTTGATTTTTCATACATTTAAACAATTAAACCACCTCTAATAGAAATCTCAGTTTAAACTACTAACAGTATTTTTCCAAAAAAGCACAGTTTCAACAACACACTCGATGAATCCCTGTAGTCCGGCTCGTGGACTTGCCCCTTTCAGGACGCACCTGCATATTTGCACAGCTTCCTAAACAATGCACAAGGCTTTTGAATGTCATTTACTTTATTTCTTATTTTGTTTGTTGTGCTGCTGTAACGTGAATTTCCTCTCTGGGGATCAATAAAGTCTTATTTTATCTCTTTCATTGACCCTGACAGTGCCGAGAACCACTGACCTGCATGCGGTAGAAGTCCTCGGGGTGCTCCACCACCATGCCATCGGCCAGGATCAGCAGACTGCCAACGTTCCCCGTCTCACTGGAGTTGTGAGAGGAGAGAGAGGAGGAGGAGTTGCGCACTGGAGTCAAAACAGCTATGGGACTGGGAGGAGGCAACCAAGGATGGATGGTGGGAAAAAGAGGCGAGGGGTGGAGGGAGAAGAGGAGGTAACGAAGCAGGGTAGGAGGAGAGAGAAAGGGTAGAAGCACAGGGAGGAGAGGAAGGGAGGGAGGGAGGGAGGGAGGGAGGGAGGAAAACCAGGATAGAGCGAGGAGCCATGCAGAGTATAACCAAAAATAGAAAGAGGGCAAACAACAACCAAAACATGCAGTGATTTAGTGGGAATGAAAGAGATGCAGGAGTTTGCAGCCAAGACCATGCAAGAAGCAAGATGTGGGATGGAGTGATGGGGGGGGGGGGAGACAGAGAGACAGACAGAGAGAGAGAGAGAGAGAGAGAGGGGGAAATGGTAGAATTTCAGAAAGTGTGATGTGTGCAGTCGATTGCAGAAGATACACAGATGCGGCGATGAAATTAGCAAAGATCATTAATGAGACACAGCAGATGAAATCAGCGTTGTGAAGAGAGATGGAGGAGACGGTGAGAAGAAGATGTGTGTGTTGACTATAGAGTGTGGTGAGGATGGGATGTCATGTGAGTGTAAACAGGCCGTCGCTCAGTGAAGACAAAACAGAACAATCTCAAAGTGCAAAGTCTCACTTGAGGATAAAGAAATGTGAAAGTGTGTGTGTGTGTGTGTGTGTGTGTGTGTGTGTTGCTGACCTGTGCCGGTGCATGAGCTTGAAGCTCTCGGGGCTCATGGGGCTGTGAGAGGCCAGGATCCCTCTGGGAGTGTTGGCTCCTGAACCAGCCTTTTCTAAACCAGGCAGACCCTGCAAGGCCACGTAGAAACACTGCTCTGAATATTCACACTGCCCTCACGTATATGCATTTATCGTGTGTGACAAAATTCAACACAAAAGTGCTGCTCAGACACGCCCACATACAGTATTGTTGGAATAATCATTTGAAGCTGCTGTATGTTGTCTGAGAGCTACAATTTTAATGTCCCCGTGAATTAAATTAAAAAGGTGAAATGTTCAAAGTTGAAAGAGTTCAGATTCTTAGCAGCGACATACTTATCTTAGCTAGAAGCATGAGAACATCCTCTTTGAAGAAGCTACTAATTAGCTTTCTTCACTGTGATGATCACTTCCAGCATGTTTACAATAGAAGGAATCCTCAACATTGGTTTAGTTTTGGTTCATCATATTTGTGCGCATGTTTTTCTCATTATTTTTCTCTCCTGAGCTCTGCAGTTTAAAAAACTTGAAACATAATAAAATCAATCATTTCCATATATTATGTCCCAAACGACATTCACAAAACATTCAGCATGTTATTCAAGACTCAAGTAACTCTAAACTTGGAGACTCTTTATCTGTTTGAAACAGAGGAGGGATACAAAGCTGCTGCAGCTTAGAATTTAAAAAAGTGGCTAAATCCAGGACCACCTACATTGGAAGATTGTATGGAATAATTTTTGAAATATTTAAAATGGAAAAGTTGACTTATTCTTTGAGGATCCAAATTTCAAATAAATTGATCGAATTTATTCATCAAATTTGTGTATTGAATGTATATATAGTAACATTTTTGATGAGTGTAAGATGGGCATATGTAAGAAAGTTCAACACGAAAATTGTTGACAGATTGAAGTAGAAGTACACATAGGTATGTAGGTTGTATACCTGTGGGTATGCAGGTGAATATGGATGTGTGTGTGTGTGTGTGTACATGTGTTAAACCTGTACATGTGGAAGGGTATACATGGATATATACAGTATACTGCTGGTGAAGTGAAGATGGAGGACTGAGCTACGGCCCACAAGAACTGCAGCCTTTAAATATCTCTTTCTGTGCATATATATATATATAAATAAAACACTGGAAAAGGGTTTTACGTAAAAATACCGAAAAAGATTTGTACAACTCTGAAATATTGCTTTTTCCAAATAAAAACAAAACAAGACAAATAAAATAAAGTGAAGTGTTTTTCTCACGTGGCAGAGGCTGCTCCTCATCATCTGGAACTGATCTATCAGCTTCTTGTGCAGGGGACGCATTTCTGGGTGCACCAGCTTCTCGTGCACGGCCAGGCCGACTCCTAGGACGTGAACCTGTGGGAAAATAACAGCACATCATGGGACTTTTATTGTGCAGAGAGAGTGATGTTCCCTCTTTCACAAGAGAAAGTAGGTGGATTTGTCCTTTTTGTGTCTGTAGGCGAACTTCACTGTAGATATTCCTCACAGCAGTAATCCTACACTTTTGGCGACTGCCCTGACGTTTCCTCTGGTGCCATCAGGCCAAAGTTTTGTACACAATAAATATCAAAATCTAGTAAGTAGATTTCCGTGCAGTAATTTGCTAAACACATTCATGCTCCCATGAGGATGAAACGTTGCATTTTAACTGCCTTTGCTCAATACAAAACATTTTCTAGCTTCATTCCTGCTAAAACTGTTAAATAATTAGATTGCCACTATGTTGTTTGTTCCATCCAACACTTAAATTACAGTTTCATCTTTTCACGCGTTCACACCCAAAAACCTCAATGTCAGGAACCTGAACTGCTCTGGTAACAGGTCACATTGTCTGTGTGCAGCATGAGAGCAACGTAGCTACAGAGACACGTCAGACAGTTAAAGGCCAAAGGATAAAATCACAATACGATTTAGACACATAAGACAGATTTGTCTTGTCTGATGGTTTGGGGAAAGTTATTCCATAATCTTGATGTGGACACAGTCGAAGCATTTTACTCTTACTAAAGATCATCAGCATCACCAGAAGACAATAAGAGAATAAGTTGAGTTCACATATAGTTCATTAGCTCAGTATGCTGAGTCAACACTGTGGTTAAATAAAGTCTCACCTGCTCCTGCATCAGGTCTTTGAGCTGTGTGATCTTCTCTGTGTCTTCAGGGTGGCTGGTGATGTAGTCCTTATCAAAGAAAGCCTGAAGGCAATGAAAAAACAAACCATACAACTTTGTAAAACATTATTATCACATTACCAAATCATTCATATTGTTTACAAAGGTCATGCATCTTTAATATTGTGGTGAGAGCGCTAATAAATTATCATGTTATACAGTTATTAGACTGCTTGAACAGCGATGACAGCTGAGCTGAAGCTTTAATAATAATATAATAATACTTTTAATAATAATAGTAATACTAATAGTAATAGTAGTATATTGATCCCTGTC
Organism: Macquaria ambigua; assembly: GCA_008360985.2. Lineage (NCBI taxonomy): Eukaryota > Metazoa > Chordata > Actinopteri > Centrarchiformes > Percichthyidae > Macquaria > Macquaria ambigua. The sequence continues at coordinate 34,304 of VMKM01002511.1, forward strand.
AGAGCATCAAACAGAAACATCTTCCCTATCAGAACAGATATTCACTCTCCCCATACTGACCCAAAGATCTGCAGTCTTTTGATAAGAAAATCACAAAAGACAAGAGGTAGCTGTTCGACTCTTTATACTGTAACGTGTTTGTAAGTGGTTGTGGGTCCAAGTCCAAGTCGTGTTGCAAGTCTTCTTTGATTTTGTCAAGTCGATTCAAATTTGTGACTCGAGTCCACACGAGTAAACATTTGACAAGTCTCCTACTGTATGATTAATTATCCATCTAAAATAAAAAGAACTAAACGACACTCCTCCACCTGGCAGTAAAATGCTTCATGCACCAACAGGAGTTTGCAGGTTTGCATTTTCAGGGTTTTACAGCTGCTTCAGATGTGGCTCTGCCTCACAGGGACCGACGACCTGAACTAAACATTTAATATTATTTGTAACACTTTCTGCCTGACCTCTTGGTATCGGGCGATGCCTCCGTTAACAGCGGCGTCGATGACTCCGTTCAGCGTCATGCTGAGCAGGTTGATGTTGCCGTGCAGCTGCTTGTGCTGGTACTGGCTGATCAGAGTCCGCAGCTCCTGGTTCTTATTCTCCACCACAGAGATGGCGTTTTCTAACGGACTCACCTCCACCTGAGTGATAGACAATGACAAAGATTTCCTGTTGATGGACTATCTGTAAGCGGTGCTGTTTC